>PVKM010007239.1:0-41952 GCA_004027735.1 Carollia perspicillata | reverse complement strand
CCAGGCCTCGGCAACTACCACACTGCACTCTGTTTCTATAAGTTCAACATTTCTTTCTTTTTTTCTTTTTAAGATTCTATATATGAGTACTGTATTTTTTGGACTATAAGATGCACTCCTTCCCCCCAACCCCCAATTTGGGAGGAATAATGGTTGTTGATGCTGCTGTTGAGTTCTGTTTACATTTACATTGGTGAAATATCATGTTATTTATGTTATTAAATATTTTACCACATTTTTGTTTCAAAAAATTTTTCCTGTTTTCCTCCTGTAAAACCTAGGTGTGTCTTATAGTCTGAAAAATATGGTAATATACAATTTTTGTTTTTCTCTGACTTATCTCACTTTGCATAATCCCCTCCAGTTCGTTCGCATTGTCACAAATGGCAGGATTTACTTTTTATGGCTGAATAATATTCTATTATTCATCTATTTATCTGTCTATCTTTCCATCTATCTATCATCTCTCTCTCACATTTTCTTTATTCACTCATCTGTGGGTGGACACTTTGGTGGTTTCCTTATCTTGGCTATTATAAATAATGCTGCAGTGAACATGGGAGTGCAGACACTTCTTGGAGATACTTATTTCATTTCCTTCAGATACATACTCGGAAGTGGGATTACTGGATCATATGGTAGTTTGATTTTTAATTTGTAGAGGAACATCTGTAGCAGCTGTACCACTTTACATTCTCAACAACAGTACACAGTTGTTCCCTTTTCTCCATATCCTAGCCAACATTTATTATTTCTTGTTTGCTTTTTAAAAAATAATTGCCATACCTGTAGGTGTGAGATGGTATCTCAGTGGTTTTGTCTTGCATTTCCTGATGATTGGTGATGTTGAGCATCTTTTCGTGTACCCGTTGGCCATTTGTATGTCTTCTTTAAAGATGTTTATTCAGATCCTTTGCCCATCTTAAAATCAGATGATTTGTTTTTTTGCTGTTGTCTCGTTTGAATTCATTACATGTTTTTTATATTAACCTCTTTTCAGGTAAGTGATCTGCAAATATTTTCTCCCATTCTGTAGTTGCCTTTTACTTTTGTTGATGGTTTCCTCTGCTGTGGAGAAACTTTTGTTCGATGTAGTCCCACTTGTATTTTTTCCTTTTGTTGTCTGTGCCTTTGATATCATATCAAAAAAAATTATTGCCAAGACCAATTGTCAGGCAGCTTTATCTTTATGTTTAGTTTAAGGAGTTTTACAGTTTCATGTCTTGAATTCACTTTGAGTTAATATTTTCTGTATCTGTGGGAAATGCATTGAAATTTTGATGGGGATTGCTTTGAATCTGGAGGTCCCTTTGAGTAATATGGATGTTTTAATAATATTAATTCTTCCAATACAAAACCATGGACTATGTTTCAATTTATTTGTGTTTTCAACTTTTTTCATCAGTATCTTATAATTTTCAGTATATAGATCTTTAACCTCCTCGGTTAAGTTTATTCCTACGTATTTTACTTTTAATGCTATTGTAAATTGGATTGCTTTTTTTATTTCTCTTTCAGATAGTTCATTGTTAGCGTATTGAAACAGATCCAATTTTTTCATGTTGGTTTTGTATCCTGAAACTTTACTATATTTGTTTATTCTAACAATTTTTTGGTGAAGTTTTATATATACATTTGTATGAGTACATGTATAAACATATGTATATATAATCATATCACCAGCAAACAGATAATTTTTCTTCTTTCCTTTCAATTTGGATGTTTTTATGTTTTTTTCTTACCTAATTGCTCTGGCTATGACTTCCACTACTATACTGAATAGAAATGAGCAGAGTGAGAATATTTATTTGACCACTTTAAAGTGTGTACAAGTCAGTGCCATTTAGCACAGTCACAGTTTTGTGTAACAGTCACCACTCCAGAACATGTTTATCACTCTCAAAGAAGACTGTACCTGATAAGCAATCACTTTATTTTCTTCTCCACAGCCCCTGAAAAGTGTTGATCTACTTTCTGTTTATTTGGATTATTTTTCTATTCTGGACATTTCATATCAATGGATCATATAATAAATGACCTTTTGTGACTGGCTTTTTTCACTTAACACAGTATTTTCAAGGTTTGTTCATGCTAATACATGTCTCAGTGCTTCATTCTTTTTTATGGACAGATACTGACTGTACCACATTTTGTTTACTCCTTGATCTGTTGATGGGCATTTGGATTGTTTCTACCTGTGTTATTATGAACTTGCATATGCAATTTTTTGAACACTTATTTTAAATTCATGTGTATATTTCTAGGAGTGGGATTTCAGGGTCATATGATAATTCTACACTTAATTTATTTGAGAAACTTCCAAACCTATTACAAGTTCTAAGTTGTCTTGTACAGGCTCTGCTTTGTCTGGTAGCTTTATCTCTAACCTCATTAGCCCCTTTCAAGTACCCATCACCTGCTTTCCTAGAACCTCACCCCCTTCCCTGGACTGCAGCACAGGCTGGTTCTCTGGGTGCTTCTCTATAGAGTGCCTTGCGGTACTGCCATTGATGGGTACCCAGGCATCACTCATCAGGTAGCTCCATATATCCATCATTATTACCACTTTTTTCCAAATGACATAGGACTGTTTTGGACAAATGCATTGAATGAATATTCAAAGCATTAGGTCAGGTGGGCTTAGACAAATAAAATAGACTGATAGGTTGATTAAATTGTATTTTTGAATGGTGAATAAGATGAACAGGGCTGCAGTTCATCATGAATGAACATAAATCCCCTCATAGTGTCAGGTTTATAGATATTAGCTGTGATCACTTCTAATTGTAGAATCTTAAAAATAACGTAACCTGCCTTTTTTTTAAACCAAGTACAGTATGGTCAGGAAAGGGTAAGAAGCTTACTTAAGACCACTAAATTTGTTAGTTTGTTGCTTTGCTACTTATTACTTCACTCATACACAAATCATCTTACTTTAATTGGCTTGATGCATATACTGAAGGTTTGTTCGTTAGGCCTCCTTAGCTATTAAATTTATGCATTCCATCATTCCCAACTGATGTGGACACCGGCCTGCAGTATCCACGTCGTTATGGATGAAATGAGACATTCTCATGGACTACCGAGTCCTGTGGAGAAAAGGGACAGCATGGCTTTTCTCTCAAGGGGAGCAAAAAGCCTTGGCCCTTGCCATGATCAGCCTTTATTGGGTTTCTCCACACACTACATGATGGTCCTCATTTACTATGCACAGGCTGCTTTGGTGGTTACCTTTTACAGAAAACAAAGGAGCCAGTGCCACTAATCACATCACAGAAGAGGGATATTTACAAATGAAGAGGGCAGAAGTGGTTGGACCAGTTACACTGGTCCTAGGAAGGTTTAGCATGGATTTTAGGAAGTTACTTTGCAGTAAACATTTGCCACTGGGGGCTGGGCCCACGCCACGCAGAATGGTCTCCTACACCCAAGTTCGCCCACCTGACTCTGTTATAGAACAGAAGTCCAGGGGGTGGGGGCAATATTTGGCCCACCCAAGGATGCCAAAAACTGTTACAGAACAGCACAGGAGCCCCACCCCACCCCGATGGTATACTAATACCGTCCAGACCACCTACTAGGCTCAATTGTCCGCCGCCAATCTCCCTCCGCAGCCCCATTTCCAACTCCCCGCAATCGGCTACACTTGCCAGGACTCCCATATCCTTCTAGCTTTACTGAGCTGCCATAGTGGGTCTGGGCAGATATAGCCCCATGGTGTGGAGCCAGTCATCTCCAAGCTCTCAGTCAGGCACTGTAACCAGGGGGAGTTGCCTCCCAGTTAGGTCTTGGGTGGAAGTCACTCCCTTCTCCCGGGCTCAAAGCATGCCCACAGCTATTTAACATATCTATGAAACCAGTTAAAGGTTATAGATATGTTAAATGACCATTCTAGAGGTTAGATGCAAAGCCCTAGCTGTACAAAATAGCTCTCAATGGCCCTGCTCCGTTTGTCCCTTCCCCCAACTCATACCTGTGGGAGTAAAGGGGTGAGGACATCTTAATATTTCCTGGACACCTTGAGTTCTGGACCCCATTCCAAATCCCTTTTTGGGGCCCCCCTCTTGACTACACCCTGTTACAACTCCTTCCCCTAACAATCTCTCACTGTCTGTCTGTCTCCATCTCTATCCATTTCACTCTTAAAAGGAGAAGCTGCTTCAGGTTTGCTTTTTCCTGACATATTTATTACAAGTTGCAAACTCTTGAAAGTAAATGTGACTCTTAATCACAATCTTCAAACCCTTTCATCAAAAGAAAGGTGAGAGTCATGCGCCGGTCTAGGACTCAAACTAAAATTCATGTACTCATCCAGAACATGCATTTGTCTTTTGCTTAGAGGATGTATAGTATTGATTATGTTAATCATACTGTGGTAACAACACTAGGGTATGGCAGAACTTTTGGATCTTGGCAAGCCTGGGTCGCCACTCCCATCCCCCACTCCTGCTGTTATTTTCTAGTTTCACTTTAATTTTAAGATGTAGTCCTTCAAATGGAGACAGGTAAAAAATGAAACTTTTCTGTAGCATAGAAATAGGCAGCAGGAGAGACCCTCAGTGCCTTATTTTGGCACATTGTCAGCTACAGAGACACAGATCTGACCACATATCCAAGCCTCCTGATGGGCCTGGTTAAAGAGCATGACACTCTGCAGGGAAAGCTACTGCAAGAGAATTGGGGGTCACAAAAGAAAGCCATTTCGATTGAACAATCATAAGTTCCCAAAGAAAGCACAGAGTATGAAAAGTACAAGTCCTGATAGAATTATTTGGTTGTGAGATTTTAAATTGTATGTGTAGCCCTGTCTGGTGTAGCTCAGTGGATTGACCGCAAGCCTGCAAACCAAAGGATTGCAGTTTGATTCCCAGCCAGAGCATATGCTTGGGTTGCAGGCCAGTTCCCAGCAGGGGACACACGAGAGGCAACCATACATTGGTATTTCTTTCCCTCTCTCCTTCCCTTACCCTCTAAAGATAAATAAATAAAACCTAAAAAAAAATTGTGTAGAAGATGGAAAGAGATGTATCATGTGGAGATAAGAAAGAGCTGTGGCACAGACTTATTTATCTGATCCCCATCCAGTACACTGGCTGGTGAACATGCTGGTGACCGTAGAAGAGCTATGGTAGGGCCCGGGGAAGGGGAGGCCCATTCCTTGGAACTCATGGTTTAGAGATGACACATAAAAGTGAGAGCAAAAAAGCTCACTTCCAAATTTGCTCTTTTATTTTGTATTTATTTGAATGAACATTCACCTGAGACATGGAACTAGAGGTGCAGCAATGGCTCAGATGAGGCGTTCAGAACAGGGGAAGAGCGGTCAAAGGAAGAAGAGGGCCTTGTCAACCAGTATGAGGATGAAGATCACAATTGTCAAAGAGGATCAAAGGCCAGTTTAATAGGCAACATCTTTCCAGCTTCTCCTCTCTCAGAGTACTGAGGTTTCTTACAAATGTAGCCATGAACCAATATCAGAAATTTTTGAGCAATCGTAAAAAATGTGTGAGGTTCTGGGAGATTGAAGATGGTGAATGGCATTCTATACTTTCAAAGGGAGCAAGGACATGATTTCTGAATATTACCAGGTAGAGACTATAGAGTCAATTTTAGAGGAAAGCGTGTTTTTATTGTTAAAAATTGTCTTATTATAAGATGAAATAGTAATTACTGATCTCCCCTGGGGTCACCAGGAAGAATGTCATGCTAGACCAGGCCAGTGTTTTCTTTGAAATATCCTTAGGCTGGTTGATCAGGAAAATGTCATAAATATGTGTTGGGACTTAAGCAAAACATTTAATAAGCAACTTTGGCCAATACAGGAGGTGATGGTTGTGTAAAATAGCAGTTAGGAGATACAGTCATTAGATGGAAGTTAAGGGATGGCTAGACCTATTTCTAGAAGCAGGCTGCTGAGCTTGGCTTCAGACCCTATTTACTTAACAATTTGGTGTTTGTTTCCTGGGTAAAGTCATTGAGGGCAATTACCATCAAAGTTGTTTATGAGGAATTTTTAAATGCAGTTAATAACTGAATCAGGGTCCTTAAGGATCTTGAGAAATCAAAACACTAAAATAGCTCCAAGGAGATTAAAAATTATAATAATAACATAGGGCCTTTAATTAACTATAAATTCACTTTTAAGTAGGCACAGTGATTTGCCACCAAAACCAGCTAATTCTCAAATACGGAAACAGAAATCACTATAGTATTGTAGAATCATGTTCAAACTGTCTTTAGAAAATATAACTTACCCCAGAACTCCATGTGCTAAAGATGTACTGATCCATCAGCATTGGGTCAAACAGAAAAAGATCTAAAAACAACTTATGAGTGATTGATGGAAGTAGGGAAGCTAAAATGCTACCCCAGGAAAGAGGGAGTCCCTGAACTAGAATGTCAGGTATTTAAGTTGGATAGCACTTCAGAGCTTCCAGTGGGCCTGGAACTAGATGGACTCTTAGCACCTCTCAAACTTGAGAGAAATTCTTTTATATTACAGATGTTTCTTGAAGCCAGTTGTGTGCTGTTTTCAGAGAAGGAACAGATTGGCATTTGTTCTTAACTAAGAATAATTAATGAAATCATCTCAGTTTTATAGTTACATAAGAATTCTAACAGACTAATTAGCCCAAGCTTTTTCTTTACTTATTTAAAAAATTTTTATTATAAAACATATTATTAACCAATAAAATGAATTAGATTGACACACCATGAAAGTGATCCTCTGAACTCCTCAGATAACAAACACAGGATAAGAATTTGGGTGCTGTGAGGCCAGAGAGTTTCCTTTCCTTGTTTGCTAGAACTAATTTTTAATCCAGAAACTTCTTGGATTTTTGTTTTTTCTCTCATTTTGTTTTGGTATAATTAGTCCTGCTGTAATTGATACATATGAACATTTCCCTTATAATTTTCTTTTGAAATCAGTCTGCTGAGTACTTTCCAATCACATAATTTCAGATAAAAATGTTAGTGCTAAGCTGATTGAGAGGTGAATAATCAAATATTTATTGAATACTAGAAAAGGAATTTCTCCCTCAAAAATGCTTCATTTCTCTCTGTGTTTGGACTGTGGATATGGTGTTCAAAGTCTTTGTAATTTGAAGTATATAAAACAGCCTGATTATTCAGTGTTGGCATCCTATTTTTTTCCAAACCGCAGTCCTTATTGGAATAGTCCCCATACTGTTTTGGGGTTTATTTCAAACACATAAAAGATTGCATAGTAAACTTAAATTTTCTGTTCTTTCTCATCTTCTCATTTATGTAGCAACCCATGGCTGTTGTTGGGTTCTCTCTCTTTTTTTTTTTTTTTTTAATTTTCTTTCTTAACCTCATTATGTCGAAGATTTTTTTCATACCATTCCCCATGTTCTGGGTGGAACTAAGACATCTGTAGTGACGGTCATTCCTGAATGGCTCTTTGGTTGCCCCCTTTCTTTTGCGACCCACGGGATAAGAGTGACCTCTCATTTGATGGAATGTCGTGCCTGAAGTCACCGCTGAGTTCAGCAGACTTGGTGGATCCTCCTCTGCCAGATGTGGACCTGGCAGCACCTCTGTGCCCTGAGAAGTAACCTGGCAGCATAATTATGTTTATCTTCAGTGTGCTTTTATCATCAGAAATTTCTGAAAAATCTTAAGAACTTGGGATGAATAAAGAGAACCAATTGAAAAATGAACTTTTTTAACCTTATGTATGTACTAAGAAAGTACTTTATGAAATGCATTCACCATTGTTTCCTCAGCCTTACCCTTTGGGAACTTGTTGAGTGTCAGTAATGCCTCTCCTGAGGAATTTAGGGGCTGTCTGCCTGGTCCACTGGAACGAATGGATGGAAGTCTCTTTGGAATAGCACATTTCAGACTGGGGAGTAACCTAACTGACCCTAGACTCCAAATCTGGACGTTTAGTTCCTGTTGGGGTGTTTTAGGCTTGCCCCCTAATCTCTGCAAAAGTACAAATGGGTCACATACTAGTTTTCTAAATATTTAGAAGCTACAAGCTAATGAACTGTTAAATAAAATATTTTATACTTGACCCTGTCTAAATATCTTCTTAACAACTGAGAAAGCCAGATTTAATAGAGAATTCTGAGTTCTCTGCCAGAATATGGCTGCCCAGGGATGGTTTCCTCACAGCCCACTCCCTTCTCCTCCCAGTCGGGCACTGGAGGGTTGTGGAGACACCCACCTGGGTGGCCAGGCCTCATCCCAACCTCCCAATAGCTAGTCTCTGGCCTGGGGACACAAATTTTAGGGACAGTGGTGTGGTTTGCCTTGAGAAGGAGGAACACCAAGAACAGTCCTGTGTAGGCACTAGAAACTGGCTCAGAGTCTGTTTGGACAGAAAATTCTAGAAGTCCAGTTTCTAGAGAGTCCAGAAAAGGGGTTGGCATCTTCGTCTGATTCATCCTGTAGTGGGGGAGGTACACAGCTGGAAGAGGCTGGAACAAGACCCTCTAAAGCAGTATTACTGAGTGTGATCTATAGACCAGCTGACATATCACAGACTGTCACTGGTATGCAGAGATGAGAAGGTTGTGCCAAATGTAAAGCAAAGCCACTTGTCCTTCAAGAAAATCTTACGTTAAAAAAATTATGTTGACTAAACTAAACAGTGTGCTTAGTTTGTTTACCATCATTAGACAGAAATGTTTTTTCTTATAAGTAACTAGTGTTTTGCATAGTGCTCCTAGAAGTGCTGGGCCCAGGCATGGCCTTTCTTGGCATAGTCTAACAACAGAACTTCTCAGTGATCTTGGCTTCTGCAGGCCCCTGGGTTCTTTCTGGGGTAAAGGTTTATGATATTTCCTGTATTTCCCCCTCACCAGGTCCCTTACATCTTCCCTTCTTCCCTGGTCAAACTCTGTAAAAAGGTAGAATTTTTTTCCTTCCCCCATTGAGTCTTCCCTGGGCACCACTGGGTCTTTGCTTATTGGTGATAAGACCAGGTGTCCTCAGAGTGAGCCTGAAGACCCACCTGTATCAGATACTGCCTGTCTTTAGCCTTCCCTCTAGAGCTGGTGAGGGATTTGAGAACCTGCCTAACAAGCCCCAGGATAATTCCTGTGATTGCAGAAAGCTGAGAACCCCTGCCCTTGCTGACTCCTTGGAGCAGGGTGTACATTGGGCTCGTGCCTAGGGGTAGGAGAACTGTGTCCCCAGGTTGTGTGGCCTGGAGCTCCCATCCTTATACTTTTTTTTTTAAGTACAGGGGAATCTGGATTCTAGTTTAGAATCTGTTCCCTGGGTAATTTGCTAAACTCATTTTGTTATCTTTTGAGGGGTGACACATTCAAATGAGAAAAAAGTGATCAGCTACAGTTGATCCTTGACAATGGAGGTGGGGTTAGGGGTACCAAACCCCATGTAGTTGAAAATTCATGTATAACCTGATTTCCTCCAAATTTAACTATCCTTAGTATCCATGGGGGATTGGTTCCAGGACCACACGCAGATACTATAATCTGGGAGGCTCAAGTTCCCTATGTAAAATAATGTAGAACAATGCATACAGCAGGCCCTCTTCCTCCATGGACTCTCAACCATAGATCAAAAATAGAGCAGTTATTTACTGAAAAAAATCTGCATGTAAGTGGACCCTCAAGAGTTCAGATCCATTTTCAAGGGTTAACTGGAGCTTCTTAGTGGTAAAAATATGCATCATTTCAACATGGAGGCCATGCTGAACTCAGACTTTAAGAAGGAAGTGATGTCAGTTATCTATCCCTCCTTCCAAAACTGCCAAATTTCTCACCCTTTTCCCCTTTCCCTCCTCAATTTTTCTCATCTACTGGAGCTCCACATGACTTTGGACTTCAGAGACTAGAGATAAGCAAAAGAAAAAGGAGAAATTGAACAAAAACCCGAAGAGGTAGTGTAATAAATGTTATTTGCCTTCATGTTTTTCCTCTCTCCCCACCCTGGGCAGGGATAGGTTGTGACACAGCCCAGGTGATAGGTGTCTGAATAACAGACAAAAGGAGGCCCACGGTGGTGAGCGAGTGGGCTTTTTCTAGGGCCAGGAGTCAGCACTCTTATCCGCCAAGTGTGCAGAAGGGCAGCGCTGCCCTCACTCCAAAGGCCCAGCCCATGGCTCCAGTGGAAGTTTAAAGTGCATCTGCTGTGAAGACTTCTTGGCCCCTGTGTGTGTCACAGAAATAACCAGGGCAGTGTGGACACAACGAAGGTGCCCCACTAAAGGCTTGTTAATGCAGTAAATAATTACAGAAGATGATGAGGGTTTAGGTCTCCAGTATTTTATTATGTTTTCAAAGCTCCTTAGCTTTACTCTTCCTTCCATCACACGTGATTTTTTCAGGCCTGTAATTTGGCTCTTGGGATTAAGTGCTTTGTTTGTGCTCATAAAATGCTATAAGGCTGCTGGATCCCATAGATGCATGTAAACTCAAAGAGTAAGTTGGTTCCAACATGCTAGAAGTTTGTTTCCAAAAATTTTAATTGCAATGCAGTGTAAAATTTAAGAGGGATTTGGGGAGGGTAATTGAACATATGCAATTAATATAGTGTATAATGGTTCTTCCTATTAGTTTTCATAGCTCAAATACAGTTTTCCTACTGTATTCTTTCCAGCCCCATGGGTCTCTTGACTGTCATTTAGACACCATGGAACCTTTACACTTGCCATTTTTACTGCTCTGATTGATTTTCTCATAGAATCTACAGAATTACTAATTTTACCATGTAAGTCACCTTGCTTATTGTTTTACATGTTTACTTTTATAACAGTCTTTTCAACAACCCTTTATACTTCAATCTGTATGTTCAGTTGACTTCAGTGCTTCATCCTCTGATGCAGTGGCTTTTTTGAGATTTTTCCTTCTTATTTTTGTCAATAGGGAAAACTTTAAAAACTCTCTTCCTACATTAGTAACAATGTAAATGAGTCAAGTAATTTGGAGAGGAAATTTTATTTTCTCTTTTACCCATATAATTCAACATTTTTCAAAATATACTCTTCAGAATAGTAGTACTTTAGGATATTCATTGGTGCCCAGTGAAAAGCTACATTGAGCAAAGCCAGTCATTTCTTTATGCAGGACTCATACAAGCCCTTAATATGTTAGTACGTCTTGTGCCCCTTCACCTCTAAGCCTATTTTTGATTAGTGTGTAGCAAAATTATGGTAACCTGTGTTTTCTTTTTTGGAAAGATACTTCTATATTTTGCTTCTTTTTTTTTTTTTTTTGGTCTGGAAATTTTTTACTGATGCCAAATATATCTAGGTCTTTTTCATTAAGTTCAGGTCCAGTTAATGCTAAGATTGTTTAGTTTGCTATGGTTCGATTTCTCTCTATTTTCTGTATTCCACCTTAATTTGACTTGATTTGGTTTTTCTGGTTTCTAGTGGGCTCCCTGCTGCCTCCGCTATAGACTTCACTTTGATAGAGCAACTTCTTTTCCCCTCAGCCTGCTTATTTCTCTGCCCGAGGGCTTTTTTTGCAGGCTTCATGGCTTCTCTTGCCTTGTTTAGCCACAGCAAGCAGATATTTCCAGTTTTTCCTGATTGTTTTTCATTTCATAATTTGCAAGCTATTTTTACTCTGAGTCTTTAGCAGTTTTTCCCCTTTTCTTCTGCAAGCGAAAAATGATCGTGGACCTTCTGTGATGGTGGTTGTTTTTGGCAACTATCGGTATGTAAGGTGTGCTGTTGCTTCCCTATCGTTGTGGCAGATTTCCTGTCTCGACCCCCATAGTGTTTGGGTGAGAAACCACTGTTAGTTCTTCTTTAGGGGGTACAGCCTGTCATGCATGGTTCTAGTGCTGGCCAGCAGTGAGGCGTAGCCTGGGATGCACTCAGTGTATTACTAATCCCTTACCCCATTCTTGTGATTCTATATAGCCACGTGACTCACAGTGTGTCCTAGGGCAGAATAGAAAGTGCTCACTCATGTGTGTGAGACTCTGTGACATTTTGGAATTGTCATCAATTTGACATCCAAGTGTGTGATCAGTGGCTCCTTCTCAGTGTAGACCAATGTGGGTATTGTCAAACTTAGGGGCCAGTATGCTAGTAGAATAGGATCTGGGACCCCACATCCATCAGCAACAGATGCAGTAGTGGATGGGATGGTACTTCACCATAGAGAGTTTGAGGACCACTGCCTTAGAGTGTAAAGAAGGGAGTTAATAAGGTCAGGAAGAACCACTCTGGATAACTTGGAAATAATTGTGGTTTATGGGAGGGGATATTTACCTAATTTTGTGGTCAGTGCAGCCCCAGTAACCCTGAGCCAATAGAATGTAGTAAAATTAATCAAAACCATTATTATTATTATTACTATTACTGTTATTATTATCATTTTGCCTTTCTGGTCAGTGGTGTGTTCTGTTTCAGAAGATGTATCAAAAGGGCCACATTATTTAATTCAAGTCATAACACGTCAGGCCATGGCTTAAGTTTTCAGTGCTGTAGTTATTTTGTGTACAATGATGGAAGCAAGCATCTAGGTCATTTGTGTGTGTCTCATGTGTTGATTCAGATGGACCCATTTTTTTCCTTAATGGTTTTGCTATCTGAAGTTAGACTTGTATTGATAGTAGCATCCCATCATAAAATGATGTTCTACAGAAAGTGAAGAAAATGATATCCTACTTTCTTTCAACAAAATACTTCATTTTTCTCATAATCTAATTTACATACTGTCAAGTCAGCTTTTCAAGTATCTGCATGTTAAATGTAGAAAACTTTGGATACACTTGAATTAAGATTTAAATCATGCCCATCATACTCCACAGAGGCTGAAAAGCCATATGGGAGGAAATACAGAAAAATAAATGGACCCTGAAGTGGATTGGGATGAAAAAAAATAGTTCTAGGCAGAAAAAAAGAAACAAAATACTTAAAGATTTTGTACTTACTCCCCTCAAAGTTTTACTTAACAAAAAAGTGATTTGACTGCTGATGTTTAAAGTTGGATGATCTGGTGAGTAATGTAGAGGTGAAAATATCAATAGCTTGAACATTAAGTTGTCTCTCTCAGTGTAATTTATATGGAGACAATATTATGTTAGCACCATTCACAGCCTCTACCAATAAAATTAAGTACTCGATTGAAATGCTGTAATTCATTATTTTACATTTTTCTAGAAGTAATACATTTTGTCCTTCGTAGTCTGATGAGAGGTGTTAAAAGTTAGAAATGGAATTTTTTTTTTGAGGCATTAAAGGAGGGAAAAATTGTGTGACTGATGGCTATGGAACAGGCCCATAAATGCTTCATTGCCAATTTGTTTGACGTAACCCATGTCCTGCCATAGTGAGAAACAGTTGGTTGGAGCATATTTTGAGCATCCTTTGAATGTTTTTTTTTTTTTCAGGTTTTCTGGACACTTTAGATAAGAAGCAGTAAAAGAGCCATTTTAAAAACATGTATAAAGAAAATACAATATTCTCTGTCACATGCTTGGAATGTGAGCCTGCAGTGTGAACACCTTAGAAGAGGTGCCATACATTGATTATTTTAGCCCTCTCAGTTTACTTATAAAATAAATGAAGTCAGCTCTTGGCCCCCCTAAGTCCCTAAGGACCACTTCCATCATTTACCACCTCTTTCCAAGCATTACCCTAGGAAGACCTGGTGGAGCCAGCTTAATGACAACATCAGAAAGAAAAAGAATTCCTGATCCTTGCCTCCCCCTGCCAAGGAAAAAGAACCTGTGCAGCAGTCATTATAAGAGACATCTTTGGCCCTAGAGCATACCTTCCCTCTGAAACATGGCACGAAAAATATCAGTTTGAGATTTACATTGAGAGTACCTTTTTAGTGTATCTAGGGGGATGAACAGCTTACTCCATCAACTATGAAATATGAGGGGAGTGAGGTGACTGGATTACATTATGGATTCATGTTTGCCCAGCATTATTTCCTGAGTACCTGCTGTGTGGAAGTCATGGGGAAGAACTGTGGAGCACCAGGATGAATGAGATGCAGCCCCTCTCTACTTGGGAACCAGTCCAGAAGTAGCAGAATCAGTGCTCAAGCAAAACAAACCCATCTAGAATGCAGAGTAGAAGGTATCACCCAAGGAATTTTAGTGTTCAGTGAATTAGGGTACACTTCATGTCCAGCCAAGGCACTAGCTCTTCCCTTCTCTCCTTTTTAAATTTTTGGTTGCATTGTGTACTTTCTTCTTGGCTTATCTAATCATACAATACAGAGAGCAGCAGTGGCTCTGATACTCCGTGATTTGGAATAAGTATTGGCTCTGCCACAAATTGTCAGTAGCACTCACTTTAATACAATGTGAACATTGACAACTCATTGGTCTCAGGCAAGCCTAGTGTAAAAATGTCAGCCTGAAGGGTTGGCAGTTCAGCCACCACATAGCAGCTTTTAAGGATGGTGTAAAATTCTTTCCATAAATAATGTTGAAGGCGGCCGAAGTTGAACTCAGAATGTTGTGTTTCTTTATCAACCTTCCAACCAGTAATGCAGGATGCAGTTATTTCCTGGGATGTGGCTTAGATTATATTGTTATGCAAACATCAGTGGGGGGGAACAAAACCTAACCCTATTTTAAAAAATATTTTATATAGCTGTAAAAGGAAAATGATTCACACCTGCGCCACTCATAGCTGAGATTAAAGGAGTGTCCCACCTAGCAGTTTTCCAATGTGAAGATATAAAAATCCTTGTCCTTGTGCCCATCATTCCATGGCCCCATCGACTTGCACCGGAAATCAAGGAAGACTTGTAAAACACTGCATTCACATAGCCCAGAGTTTCACTTTATTACACTTACTACATACAGATGCATTGACCCAAATTAGAACAAGATGTGATGTAACTGAGAAAGAGTCCTTATAATATTATATTTCCTCCCCCTGAAAATTCCCTCAAAGCATGTATAAAACCCAGAAAACCAAAAGTAGAATGTTGAAGAAAGCCTTTAAGGCTGAAAAGCAAGCTGCATTGACTTTCCTTGTATCATATTATATATACATATTATAGTGATGTCAATGATTAAAAGTAATGTTATGCTGCATTGTGAACTCATTTTATGTTTAGGATTAGATAACTCTCTTCCAACCCCTCATGACTTCCTTTCATGTCCTAAAGGCAAATCCTTTCTCTTGGGTCAAGAATATAATAAGGTAGGTTTTCCTCTCTAGGATATTGTGTCTGTCTCCCTGTGTTTAAATTGATGCAGAAAGCTTTACAGAGCAAAATACAGTGTTTTCTTTGTGTGTGAGCCAGCAGTTGACTAACCCGTGGGGAATTCTCTGTGTCGAACCTCTTAAAGGTACAGATTGGGTATGTTTGAACTGGTGTTGCTCAGTGAAATCCACTAGGAAAGTGGATTGGCTATGGCTCTCTCATGTGGTGGTGAGGGAAAAATCATTGTTCTCACCATGCTTTTTAAATGATACATTAATTCATGAACATTATCCAGCTCATGTTATAGTAGTTCAAGGCAGAAAAGAGGAACTGCAGTTTGTGTAAATATGCTTATACATAATTTAAAGAAATATAACAAAAACAACTTTTCTACATTTCCATCAAATGTATTAAAAAGTTACCACATAACTTCTGGGAGTTGAACCATAGACTCTGGTATCCAAAAATAGCAGATTTGCTGTTTGAAGTAAAGGGGAATTTTCTCACTGATTTGCTATCTTCTTCCAGATGACCAGCTGGAGGTCAAGGCCATTTCCAACCAAGGATAACTTATTTAACCCTTGAAATGTTGGTTATTGGTTTTGATGGTGGGAACTTAGAATGCTTATAAAGCATAAGCAGTACACTCTGCATGCCTGTGAGCATGTGCATACCTACAGGAATGCATGCGTTTTCCTTCCTTCCCTCCTTTGGGAGGTGCAGGTCACCCTCTCTTTTCTGTGCACTTTCTAGAATATTTAATTAAAATAAACTAAGATATTCTCCCTCTGGCTAGCCCTTTGGCTCTTTATTTCTGATAAATGAGATGGGTTTTTTTTTTTCTCTCTTTCTTAATCTTGAATTTCCCCCCTTTTTTCCCCTTAGTTCCATCTATGTGTAAGTAGAAAGTTTAGCTCTGGATTCTGTTCTTAACTATGTCATGAACTCACGGTGTCGTGGTGTACTATTAGGTAAGTTTCTGACCCTCTCTGAGCATCAGGAAAATCTCCTGTAGGAGTTAGAGGATGAGACGGAATTAGCCAAGTAGAAAGACATCAGACAAGCAGGCCAGGTGCAAGACCTGACATGGGCAAAGATACAGCTGCATGCCAGGTCCCTGGAAACAGATGAGAGAAAACAACAAAGCAAGAGTGATTGTTAATGCTGGCCACCGCCCTCCCGTGGCCCTGTACAGTAGACTTATATTTCTTCATGGGGAGTACTTAGATAAAGGTAACCTGGAACCATG
Source organism: Carollia perspicillata (assembly GCA_004027735.1). NCBI lineage: Eukaryota > Metazoa > Chordata > Mammalia > Chiroptera > Phyllostomidae > Carollia > Carollia perspicillata. The sequence continues at coordinate 25,575 of PVKM010007239.1, read as the reverse complement.
ATGTCCACCTTGACTCTTTCTTAAACTACTGTCTTCATACTTGTGTTGTGGTTGAGTGACCTGAAAAATGCACAAAGGTCATTGTGCAGATAATTTAGAGAACAAACAGATAATACAGTTTTATTTTAAATATCCAGGTGTAAAAATGTGGACCAAACATTGAGTTTCAATTAGTTTCAGTCTTTGGGATTTTTGTTTGTCTGTCTGTTCGTTTGCAAGAGCATTCACTGTTTTTTTCCCTATGGGATGTTAAAATTCAATAAACTTTTAACTCATTCATAATGAGATGTTGAAACTCATAAACTTTTAGCTAGTTCCTGTGCTGTTATAATCATAGGATATTAATACTATATTCATAGGCAATGTGGAGACAATTATGAGAGCTACCTATATGTTCACATATGTTTGAAAGGTGAAATGAAACTTTTTTAAATTTGCATGATTACTCAATATATACTGGCCACATTTTTCTAGGAGAATGTACTTATGAAATAGAATCAAGCCCCCTAATTAAAAACATTTTAAGAATAAATTAACACTTCTTAAGAAACAAAATTCTTACATTGGTGGAGAGGTGAGACAAAGTGAAAAAGGAAAAATGGCTTAAATTTAAGGAAAGTCACCCTCCTCCATGAGTGATTTCACCATGTGAAGAATGATGCTTAACATGAGATGGGCTGACTCCCTGGTTCTCTTTGGGAAGGATCACAAATCATTTTGTGCACACAGACCCCCTTTTATTTTTTTAAATGCCAACTGTAAACCTGTGTCTCTTTGTAAGATGTCTTCCTTATTTATCTTTCCAGTTGAAACTCTAGAGGAACAACCTTACTTCGTGGTTTCTCTCTGTACAAATACTTCTGTAATGGCAGGGGGGCAAAATTTTTATTACATTAACGAGATTTCCACAAGCAGATGAAAAAGAAAATATGCCCTTTAGTCTTCTGTTGCTTAACAGCCTTGTATTAGGAAGAAGTCTGTATAACCTATTGTCAAAAACAGTAGCCAAGGGGAACATTTCAGTGAGATAGAGTGTAGCTTAATCACAGGGATAACCTAGCCATTTTTTCTCTCTTTTATGTGAATCTCTACTGAAGTATTTCGGGACAAACCTATAGTAAAACATAAAATTACTTGCTTTCTACAGCTAATAAAACATGAAAGTTACAATTATCACTTATATGCCAGAGCCCTTACCCCAGAGTTAATGTCAATTCAACATTGTCATGGCGTACAAAAATAAATTTTAGGATTCCTTTTCATTAATAATGAATAGGGACCAACTAAGATAACCGAATTAAGTCTTTACTAGCTCAAAACCTCAGTCAACAATTGAGAGGTAAGAGGGTACCTCTGCCTGGTTGACTTTAAAGCATGTGTGATGCTGAGGTGTATCCAATTATTGGGAGTGGAGGTATCACAGGAAATTGTTGCTGTTTCCTGTGGCATCTGGTTCTCAAAGGACAAACATAAACCAAATGGCAGATTGGGAATATATTGAGGCCTTGGACCCCGTGAACTCTAGATGTAGTATTTCCAATAACACATTCCTCCAACAAGTATTTATTGAGCATTTATTCTACTGGATATTGTTCCAGGTACTTGGAATATATCATTGAACAAAACTGATAAAAACCCCTGCCTGTGTGGAATACACACTCTTGTGGAAGAGGGCAGACAGTAAATCATAAATAGTCTCTGTATATACACTATAAGCATGTTAGAGGTGATCAGAGCCACGGGGAAATACAGAGTTGTAGGGTAAGGAGGGGTGGAACTTTCAGGGACAAGGAGGCTGTACTCTAAGTGGACTGATCAGTCTTGTTAAGGAGGCTGTATTTGAAGGACTTGAAGGAGGTAAAATAACCTTGACTTTGTGGCCTCGTCCTAGATGTAACCCAGGTGTTTCCAGCTGTGTGTCCAGTTGTCTAGTCTCTGGGTGGCATTTTCCTTTAAGGCACTGGCTCTATTTTTCATCTGGTATTCTGCGGCTTGCCAGGTGTGTCCCCCAGGTCTTTGTGGTACTTGAGTCCCCTTGCATTCCATCTCATCTTGCTAGGCACTCAGTCCCTGGTGACTGCTCCATTTCCTTCATTCTGTCACCCAGACCAATAGACGCAGGGGGGCGGTTTTCTCCAGCTCTGCAGCTGCTCTCAATGGAAGGCTGTTACACAGAACTGAATTTTAGACAACTTGGAGGACACAAAGAGGGTACTGGAAAAAACCTAAAAACTCATTACCTTAGATTTTTTGTCAGCTGTTCATTAGAACAGTTTCTGAACCTTCTACTAACATAAAGAAAACTATACCTGATATGGAGCAGTTAGTATATGTCCGTATCGTATAAGAAGTCTTCTTTTGATACCTTTGTATATATCAGCAATAAGGGATTATGGTGTTTAGAAGGGGAGGGTAGCTTATGAATTATTAAGAGTTGATTGAAAAATGGTAGAGATAATCATTCTACACATTGAAAAACTTGCTAAAGCAAGGATGTGCAAGGGTTTCCTTTTCAAATTTTTGTAAGAAAAACCTGAAAAGGTCCTGGGCAATGGACATGCTAGTTTTCCATGATGTGGGGACATGAAGGAAGGAAGAGACTTCTGAATTCTTCTGGGTAGCTCACTTTTTGATTGCAAGGGTACCCATGATGTGAAAAGTAATCTTTTAAACAGTACTCCCTTATGCATTTCAACAGCCAGATTGGGATAAGACCCAATAGATATGTCTTACTCAGTTTTGGCTCTTCAGTGTTTAGCCCAGTAACTCTCATTGTAAATGAACATTGAGTTAATAGTGAATTAATGAGTCAGCTCAGTGGGGCTATGGGCAGATTTCCAAATAGATAGTTTTGCCTGCTTTCCTGTTCTGTCTTTTTTTCCAATAGTTCTTGAGATTTGCCTGTGTTTCTATGATCAGCAGTCTCCCACTCCCTTTACATACTCACACATGCACAAATGCTCACTAAGCTCTGACTGCTGAAGAAGAGTCCCAGTGCTTTTCATGCAGTACCTTCCCTTTGCAATGTGATGGGCAGAAGACCCTCAGTCAAAGTCATGGCCAAGGCTGGGACTAGGCTGGCAGCACAATAAATTTTTGTAGCCCATATCTTCAAAAGATTCCATTTTTTTAAAAGTTGGCTTTTCTCCCAAAATTAAAAATACATTATAATTTGAAATCCAAATACATTTTTGTTATTGTTTTAACAAATATTATAATAATCAGATTGATGACATCATGACTTATAAAACAGTATGTAGTTTTTAGGGCTGATTTGTAAGGTTCGGAATCAAAATTGAGTCATTTGGAGGATGCATGGTTGCTTTTATAAGGGCAGTGAATTAAAAGTGCAAGGTGTGCTGTTATGTTATTATATACCCATTCACCCAACCTTTCAAATATTTTAACAAAACAAAGCATAATTTCTGACAGTAAGTTGAGGAGTGTGATTGCTGTGCAGATACGAGTTGGAAATAGTAACATTAACTCTCCTTTCTCTTCATGGCAGAAATCCAAACCCACAAGATGGGAGGGTTTTAATGCCCTCAGACGGCACTTGGCTTTTGAAACCCTTGATTTGGCAATGAATGCCATTCCTTTAGATGGTAATGCTTTCCAGATATACTATGTTAGAAATGATCCATACATATGAGTGACCAGTTCATGTGGTCATTGGGAGACATTGCATTTTACGGCCACCTTTCTGGACCCTCTGGCCTTGTGCTTCTCCGGTTAGGAGCCTGTTGAAGTACAGGAATGTGGGGCTTTAACTGTTTCTCCTTTGAAGCCAGAGCTATGATCACAAAACAATCACTTACTGTGCTTGGTGGATTTGCTCATTTGTAGAAATGAAATAGAAGATGTCTTTTTAAAGACTGGCTTTCTAAATTATTTCATTCCATGATTACACAATTAATGAAATTATCTTGCCTGTCTGAATATAGTATCTTGTTATTTCTAAAATGAATATTAATACATTCTTGTTTAAAATCTTAATAAGTTTTGTTTTTTAGGGTTTTTTTTTTTATAACTAGGCCCCCAATCAGTTTGATTAAGAAGAGTTTGTTTTCGTTTTGGCTATTTATTTTGGTTTATTTAATCATTTTGTAAAGCAAAAATTGGTATTTAAAAGAATAAGATAAAAAAATTAAAAATGTCCGGTTACTAGTAGAAATGACATAAACAGTTTCTTGGAATGCTTGGAGATTATGATTAAACCATATTACATCTATATTTAAAATTTCAGTGAGGTTTAAGTACTGGCCTTTTCAGAAAAGAAACACTGAAAAATTGCAACAAAACTCACTTAATATACTATAAGAGAAACTTTTTAAAAGAGAAGAGTTGTATCTAATGTTTTAGTAAAATTAGAATTCGCAGAATAAAACTGAAGAGAAAGAACAGTTTTACAGTTCTCCCAAGGAATAATAGGCCTTTAACCCACTTTCAAGTATGAGGATATCTTAGTTTTATGTAAGTGATGTAAATAACATTAATTGATATTATTGACATTTACATTTTGCTTCTTAAAAATTCTTTTCAAAAACTAAAATTTCCTTTAAGTTACAGGTCATCTTAATATTAAGCATTGTACTATTATTATGTACATGAATTTGAACCAGTAACACATGCAATTCTTCATGGAAAGAGGGTATCAGCTACCTGAATTATGTCACAGATTACATAAAGTTTACATCTAGCTATTTTGTAATTCAAGATAACATCCAAGCCAAAAATGCAGAGATTCTAAATTAACTGAACTTGAATTTTCCATCAGTTTTAGTGAATTAGGAAACAACCAGTTTTTCCAAACCATGTGCTGTTTCACATTAACCTACTTGAATTGATATTAGTATATAATGTTTTAGTTTTTCTGTTGTTCCAACATTATACAAAGTTCAGTTTTCTCCCATCTTTCCCTTCACCTCTATGACTTGAAATATGAGGAAGGGATACACAGAGAAGTTTTCATTTATATGAAGTTCCCAGATTGTTAATTCTGAGTGCAGTATGAAATTCCCCAGGAAATACTGTGTCATAAAAGTATGTTCTGCTTTAACTCAATCTGTCTGGAATGTGTGTGTGTGTGTGTGTGTGTGTGTGTGTGTGTGTGTGTGTTCATGTGTGAATAGAAGTTATACTAGAGATGCATGCAGCCTTTTGCTTCTGTAGGAAAGCATTTGGTAAGCCCAGCCCACAGTCTGTCTGAAAGATAGGTGCAGTCCCGGGGGATGTCGGATTCAACGTGGCTCTTCCTGCGTTGCTTTTCCAGTACCCCCGACAGTCTCCACTTTGCCAAAGCTCATCACCAACTACGCTTCCATGTTTCCTTTTATTTTGGAGTGGCAAACAGATAACATCTCCATTAAGATATATTTCCTGTACCATGTGATTTATCCATTTAAAATATACAACAGTGTCATGTGTTTTGATTTATTCACAGGGTTGTGCAACTATCATCCCAATTCATTTTATAATATTTTCATTACCTCAGAAAGAAAAGCCATCTCCCAATCTCTCCACAGCCATGGGCAATCACATAATCTATTGTACTCTCTTTCTGTGTAGATTTTCTTATCCTGGGCATTCATGTAAATAGAATTGTGCAGTGGTTGTCCTTTTTTGTGACTGGCTTCTTTCGCTTCTCATAATGTTGTCAAAATTCGTGCATGTTTCAGTACATGTCAGTAGGTCAGTCTTTTCTTTTGTACATTTTGTTTTTAAATATGAATTATAGAGTTCTGTTGCAGTAGGGCATATGTTCTGTTGACTTAGGTGGGGGTGGGGGTGAGGGAGGTATTGTATTTTAAGTTAGTTAATTTCCATTCTCTAAATCTAACACTGTGAAGCCCTTTGTCCAGATAAAAAATTTACCTTCCAAAGGAACTTTGCCTCTCTTACATGTAAAAGAAAATAATTTTGTCAAAGATTTGTGCTCAGAAAAAGATGTAAATCACTGTTGAGAGATTCCTTTTATTTATTTCTTCTTAAGAAGCATATTTTTATCTCACCCCAATTCTTAATATTTACAAGTTAGAAATAGACAAATATTTTATTTTTGTGAAGATAATGCAGTTTTGTACCCGAGTTTTTGAATCCATTTGTTTTCTAATTTTATAGTTGTATCAGAAAACTGAAAAAAAGTGGATATTTTTGTTAGATAGTGTGAATTGAAGCAGGTGTTTATTGAGGTCTGCAGCCTCAGTGAAGATCCCTCTCACAGTAAGTCATTATAGCTTTTTAAAAACTCTTAGGAAGATTAATGGGTGCCATTAAAACAATTTAAATTATTTTATTTATCTAAAATTAAAGTGTATATTGAGATATTGGGCCTATTACAGCCCTGATAGTCTATGATTCCTGCTTTTTTCCTACTTCTGCCTAGTGAAGCCTTTATGGATCCAATCACAGCCTGTCCCCAATAGAATCCATGTCATGACAGTTGCAAAACTTCAAAAATGGTACATGTATCAAATAATAGATAAAACAAGAACGTATATGGCTCATTTCAGATGGAAAGTTTAAGGGATTCTTAGGCAAACATTTCAAATCTTTCTCCCAAATTTTTAATATAAATTAAATTTTAATTGATTCTAAGTTATTTTTCTTTCTCCTTTTCAGAAATATCTCTGGACTGCTAAATGAAGAGATAGTAATAGATTTATAGAGATGAGAAGCAAACTGAAACGTGAGCTTCCTTAAAATTGATTACTTGTTTATATCCCATCCTGTGTCAGAATTGAAGTCTTTCTTAATGACTTCTCAGGAAATCCTTAGAATTTCAAATTATTGAATTCTGTTTAATATATGAATTAACTCATTTTCATTTATAAGCTAACCTGGTAGCAATATGAAAAGATTTATAAAATATCAAACATTTCCATTTTGATATTCTGAGAAGGAAATGTTTCAGTTTTATATTTTCCTTTCTAAAATAAATCATAGCATCAAATAGTGGCATGTTAGTGGGTCATGATACAGAGAAATGTAGCAAAGGGATGAATCAGAAATAAAAACTGAGCATCCAGCAGAAACCCATATGCAGTTCTCTTATCTTGGGTAGTCATATATGAAATACACTACTTACCAAGTCTTTATTTTCTTTTCTATTAAAATGATAATACTGTGTGTATGTGTGTGTACATGTGTACTTGGGTGTTTGCATAGAGGGATCATGTTTACTTGAGTGCTATTTATGCTCTTTGCTTTTTACATGTACCTTGTGCTGTGAAAAATTGGGCAACACACGTGGTAGAAACCTTAAATGGTGAAAAAGTTTCGTGAAAAGTAATTTAATTATAGATACAGAAAGATAATGTGTGTAAGGTTATATGCTCAGGGAGCCATATGGAAATCAGAGTTGTGTTTTCTGTCCTCGCTGTTTTTGGATGTTCTCAACAGTAATATTTTCACTACAACAGTGGGTGGAGTTTACCTTCTTGATGTTAAGGCGCTGAGTCATTTAAAGAGCGAACCACTTGAAACAGCAAGGCATTTGTTGCTTAGTGTGTCCCCTGGCTGAATGAGGTTGAATAGGGATGTATAACTCTTCCACACATACCCTTGAGCCATGCTGCTCCTTCCCCGCCGAGGACGTCGCCTAAAATGGGGGATGCTTACCCATCTGGAGAACTGTGCTTTCTGACTGGGAATCAGTGGGGAATCTCGGGAAGGAGAGGAGGACAGAAGAAAGAAGTGTGTTCCCCCACTTCACAACCTGCATGAACAACAGCTGTGTTTGGAGAGCTGGGAACATTTGGTGTCTATGCATTTCCTCTGAAGGGTTAGGAATCAGTCTGAGGAAGAAATGGCAGCTCTGAACTCAGAGTGAAATAACAAGCAAGAAGAAAGGCCCCTGATTATTAGCTCAGTTATGTCCATTGAGGGCTTCCCTTTTGCTGCTGGTGAAAGACAGGGATCACTGTTCCATTTCCCTTCACGTCTTTCTTCCTGCAGCACCTTTGCCTCCCTGGTTGCCGCTGAATGCTGGGCTTCCCGGGTGGAACCCCTTCAAAGAAAGAAGCACCTTCAGCTTCCTCAGTCGCCAAGTCAACAGAGTGATTTCTCTTACTTTTCTCTGTGCTTCATAGGTAGTGGAAAAGGCAGTAATACTAGGTCTTGGCTCATCCAGCTATAAACATAATAGCGGTTGTAAAATCTCAATTTTGCTGTTTGCTGTGGGCTCCTGAGGTGTTTGTTTGTTTCATCAGCTATCAATTTCCTAAGGTGCAAAGGCTTATAATCCCTTTTGGAAAACTGAAGCATGGATTCATTGGGAAGTTCAGTGGTGGGACTCAGCCTTTCCCTGGGGGGATTGCCTGGTCCTAGCGTCCCTGTGCTGTTTATCCAGCCAAGGGAGAGTTCAGAGCGGTCCTGCTGGGAGTCGGCATACAACACCGTAATTTACACCATCTATCTCTTTCTGGCCCTTGGGCCTCTGGCAAATTGCATGTCTTTGTGTTAGATTAGTTTGGAATTTAATCTTGCATTTATTTTCTCTCCAATTAAATTATTTATACATTTGATTAACGCTTTCACTGTTAGAAAGTCAAATTTTCAGTGCAACCACAAATGAAAACATGCCCATTGAATTTCTGCCCAGCTCCAAATGGGATCAGTCTTTCTATTAAATATTAAGAACTTACTGCGTATTAGTCTCCTTAGCTCCCTAGGATTTTGGTGGCCAAAGAATGTGTGTTTTGTCTACCCAGTCCCAGGAACACAATGCAAAAAGGGGTAGGTAAGTCTGTCTGGACTGATCTGTCCCTTCTTCCAGCTCATGATTCTGACTATTATTCCTTCCTACTGCCTTTTCTTTTCTCTGGCACCAAAATTTATTTCTTTCTAATTTTACTTTGTCAGACTTGAGAACCACCTTGACTGAGAAAAGTCGTGGGCTCGGCTAACCCACAAAAGAAGCTTTGAGATCATGTGGTTGAGGGTGAGCAAGCTAATGGCCTGTAGGCCCACTGCTTATTTTTGCACACCCCATGAGCTAAGAATGGTTTTTACAGTTTTAAATAATTGGAAAAAAGCGTGTTTTTAAAGATTATTTTATGACACATGAAACTTTCAGTGTCCAAAGGTAAATAGCCGTGCCCACCTTACATGGTGTCCATGGCTACTCTCCTGAAGCAGTGACAGAAGTAGGAAGCTGCAACAGAGACCTTTTGGCCTAAAAAGCTGAAAGTATTTATTATCTGGCTTTTTATGGAAAAAAGTTTGTTAATACCTGATCTACTTCATCAATCACTTCATAATTCAGTGATTTTAAGCCTTTTTCATCTCATGGCACATACAAAGTAATTACTAAAATTCTGTGGCACACTAAAAAATATATTTTTTGCTGATCTGACCAAAAATAGGCATAATTTTGATTCAGTCACGTCAGATGGCTATTGTTGTGTTGGTTGTTGGTATTTTTTAAGTTTGTCAATGTAAGGAAAAGTAGGTCAGTGCCCCTGACTAAAAAGTCAGGTATTGCATATTATAAAAAATTTTGCAGCACACTGGTTGAAAAATTGCTCCCCTGATTTTACAGATGAGAAAATGAAGTCCCATATAGGTGAATTGAACTGTATAAATGAACATAGCTCATTAGGAATTGGTCTGCAGGCATCTTCTGTCGCCCACCAGGCTCTTCCCACTATAATAGAAGGTCTACCCTGCAATGAGCCCATATGAGTATTCACTGCAGAACCCGAAGCAACTTTGCAAAGAAAAATAAATATGTGTGAAGTCTATGATTTCTTGGAATTTTAATTTTCACTTGAAATCCAGCTCCAGGAAATGTTTCAAGCATAAAATACATTTGAACAACCTAAATGGATAGAAAGCTGTCTCTGTATTTCTTTTCTCTCTCTCTTTCTCTCTCTCTCTCTCTCTTTTATTGTTGTTCAAATATGGTTGTCGCCATTTTCCCCTCACTATTCCCCCCCATTCTAGCCATCCCCACCTCCCACTCCTTTGGCTTTGCCTATGTGTCCTTTATACATGTTCCTTGATAACCCTTCCCCCTCTACTCCCCATTTTCCCCTCCCATCTCCCCTCTAGTTACTGTCAGTTTGTTCTTTTTTTCAGTATCTCTGGTTATATTCTGCTTTCTTATTTGTTTTGTTCATTAGGTTCCTGTTAAAGGTGAGATCATGGTATTTGCCTTTCACTGCCTGGCTTATTTCACTTAGCATAATGCTTTCCAATTCCATCCATGCTGTTGCAAAGGGTAGGAGCTCCTTCTTTCTTTCTGCTGCATAGTATTCCATTGTGTAAATGTACCATAGTTTTTTTATCCAATCGTTTACTGATTGGTACTTAGGTTGCTTCCAGCACTTGGCTATTGTAAATTGTGCTGCTATGAACATTGGGGTGCATAGATTCTTTTGAAGTGGTGTTCTAGGAAACTAAAAAGCTTTCCCACTAAGATCAGGAGCAAGACAAGGATGTCTGCTTTTACCACTTCTATTCGACATAGTATTGCAAGTCCTAGCCATAGCAATCAGACAAGACAAAGAAATAAGAGACATCCAAATTGAAAAGGAGGAAGCAAAACTGTCGTTGTTTGCAGATGACGTGATAGTGTACATAGAAAATCCTATAGACTCCACCAAAAAACTACTCAACTTAGTAAGTGAATTTGGAAAAACAGAAGCATACAAAATCAATATTCAGAAATTGAAGGTGTTTTTATATACTAACAATGAAATATTAGAAACAGAAATCAGGAAAACATCCTATTTGCTATAGCAACAAGAAAAATAAAGTATCTAGGAATAAACATAACCAAGGAGGTAAGAAACCTATACTCAGGAAACCACACAACACTGAAGAAAGAAATTTAGGAAGACACAAACAAATGGAAGCATATACTGTTTTCATGAATTGGAAGAATTAACATCGTCAAAATGTCCATACTGTTCAAAGCAATTTATAGATTCATTGCAATCACTATTAAAATACCAAGGACACATTTCACAGATATAGAACAAATATTTCAAAAACATATATGGAACCATAAACATCCCTGAATAGCAGCTGTCTTGAAAAAGAAGAACAAATTAGGAGTGATCAGAATACCTGATATCAAACTATATTACCAGGCCATGGTAATCAAAACAGTCTGGTACTGGCATAAGAGCAGACACATAGATCAATGGAACAGAATAGAGAACCCAGAAATAAACCCAAATCTCTATGGTCAATTAATATCCAACAAAGGGAGTAGAAGCATAAAATGGAGTAATGATAGCCTCTTCAACAAATGGTGTTGGGAGATCTGGACAGCCATGTGTAAAAAAAGGAAACTGCACCACCAACTTACACCATACACAAAAATAAACTCAGGATGGATAAAAGACTTAAATATAACTTGGGACACCAGAAAAGTCCTAGAGGAGAACATAGGGAGGAAAAGATCAGAGATTCCTGGCAGCAATATCTTCACTGTATTCTTTATAGTAATTGATTATGTCCTTTGCTCAGTGTTTGGACTGTAACAACAAGCAACGGGACCTAGTTCCTGCCAGCTGAGGTAGTGGAAACGCATTTCAAGGAAAAGAACTTGTGATCTCCATCCAAGTTAACCCTCAAACAGTTTCAAAAAATTACAAAAAGTGTGTTAGATGAATGCAGGGCTTTTTTAAGGGGGCTGAAAGGGAAAATTCCCAAGATGCTAAGCTTTTTCAAAGTGGGGTTGCCTCCACTGTCCGGTGCAGGTCCTTTCCTTTCCCATTCATATAGAGACAACACTGCAAGTTGTGCTTGCTGATGGGTGTGGGATTCCTACCATTGGAATTTTCAGACATTGTCTCAGCTTAGTAGCAGATCTCCAACAGCCTTGTAAGCATCTTCTACAACCTGTCTGTCACCTGTGGTTACTAAAGCCTGTCCAGTTTAACCTTCCAACTTCATGACCCTTCAGAGATTTCCCTCCCTCTACCAACCAGGCATATACTCCATGGCCTGGGGGTGTTTGTTCCTGCTCTGCCCCCACATTTTCCCTTTGCTACTGTCTAGGTCCTCCAATGTGTTGTAAGAAGAACAGATAAGAGCCTCTTATGTCACTGGTCACTGTTGGTGCCTTTCCTGCTGGTCACCCAGTTCCCCTGAGTAATGTCAGCTAACCTCCAGCTCTAGGGCTGGCTTCTAGGTGCTGGCTTTCTGATGGGGTGTATGCAAGTTCTCTCCAGGGATATATCCTGTAGTCTAGGTGCTGGAGACCTGACCCTTCATGCTGCATTTTAGGTGGGCCAAGCTGGGCTACCGCAGTAGTACCTACCAGGGCCCCTGGCAGCCCAAGCCACACACCGAACCACGCAGTGGCAGTACTAGAGCCTCCTATGTCTGCCTGGCCCATTTTCCTGCCATGTGTGTTCTTCACTCGGGTCCTCAAGGGCACCATGTTCTGTCCTTCTGCAGGTGCTTCTGTTTCATCTTGCTGCATTGGTGCCCTGTCTCCCCACTCCCATTCTTACCTGCACCCCAGGTGGGTCTACATTCATCCTTCTGATCTGACTTAAAAAGCTGCTTCATCGAAGAGGCTGACTTTAATGCTCCACATGGATTTGGGATCCCCTGTGAATTGTGTAAAACCTTCTTATATCCCTTCATGACACCAGTCATAACTATAACTGTATAGTAACTTACGCTATTATCTGTTTCCTTTAATAGACTCTTAATTTCCTTAGGGCAGGACTCATGTCTGTCTGATTTCCCCAGCACCAGGTGTGGTATGGAGTTGCAGTCTATACAAACATATATATGTGAGAGGCAAATGCAATCACATTGTATTCCATGTATTCTACTCAGCAAAATAGAATTTATATTTGGATATCTTTCAAATTCTTTTGGAGTCTTGATAGTATATTATTTTAAAGTAATGTAATGCCTTACATTAAAATCTTATTGTATGGCTACTAGGTAAAATGAAGTTGAAAATATAAGCAAGAGCATCAAGTATAATTTCTTTTGTGCAGTGAAAGTTTAGTTTGCTGCATGACTCAAATCATTTCACCAAATATTTACTGAGTCCCTACCAAGTACCAGGGACAGTTGTCAATTGCTGAAAATTTGAAACTAAAAGACATGGGTCCTGGCCTCAAGGAGTTGACTCAGCCCAAATTCTAATTCATTTTTCCAATTTTAACTTTGTCTGCCTCCCTCCTCCCTTTTTCTTTCCCTTTCATGTGTATCTATCAATTCAAGGAGGTTTATTTCCAGTACCTTGGAAAAAAATTGAACCAAGGGCAATTTTTGTGGAGTGATTTTGTATGATCGTTACTTTTTTCTCCCTGGAAAGGAGAATTCATGGAACCCCTCTGTATTACAGGGGCTTAAATGCTCGATATTCACACACATGTGGGACAATCCTACATGATATGAATGGACTGCAAAAGTGTAGTAAAAGCATAAGTTTAAAGATTGCGTGCTATCTTCTGTCCAGCACATCTATTATCTTCATTTACTTATGTGTACCAGCTTAACTTTTAACAAACACTAATACTTAAGGCAGTTCACTTTTTTTGGAAACACACACCTGTTTGCCCTTGGGTTGCTACACTGTCATGAACATGAGTGATTCTGAGTGGTTTTCTTCTTGTCTTCAGAGCTTTTGAAAGGATCCTGGCTGTCTCCTTGTGTGCTGCCCTGTATTACCCACTCTGTTCTGTGCCCCGTGCTTTCTGAAAGCTGCTTGAGAAAAAAATAGTTAATTGCTTTTCTCTGCCCCCATTCAGTTTTCAACTCCAGAGACAGCCCAGCAAAACTTCCTTGTCTTCCTGCAGCAGTCAGCCGCCTAGTGGAGTAACTGGGAAAGGCGTGGCAGAATCATAGGCTCAAGCCTCCAGAGACCACTCACTGAGTCTCCAGAGCCTAGGCAGGAAAGTAATTAAATGTTCTATCACCACTATTCAGCTCATGGGACCCAAGGGGAGAGTTCTCTTATTGCATAAAACGTTTAGTATATTTCTATGTATGTTTGAGAAAGTATTTGAAAAAACCTTACATTAAGGCAAATAAAAATGTGGGGTGACCAGAGAATAACATCAACAAGATCATCCTAGTACAGAAATTTCCCGAGTAATTCATAATTGGACATCTCAATTTGATTCAAATTAAGAACCTTCTCTTCTGGTGCTGCTGTTGGTTTCTTGTGTCTTTCCATTGTAGAGCACTTAATATATGAATCCAAGGAACCCTGTAAAAAAAGATTCTAAAACTTTGAATTGTTGAGGAGTTCAGGGAAGTTCATATTTGTTTTAAAAACTAAATTAATTGAATTGTAGGACTGGAAAGAACCTTAGAACTAGGTAATCCATTTCTTTATTTTGTATGTGTAGACAACCAAGATCCTGAGAGACTAAGCATTTTGTTGGTGATCACCTGGTTTTCATCTCCAATATTCAAGTTAATTTCTCTGTATCTCTTATTCAAGAAAAAATTCCACTAATTGGAAATAAAGTATAGTATGAAGAAGTGCTTTGTGGGTTACTTTTTTTTTTGTTTTTTTGTTTTGCTCCTTTTAACAAAATTATATGTGTATGCACATATGGGTATGTGTTCTTTTTCTGCAGTTAGCCATGGCTCTAACTGAAGGCCTAGAGTGCATGAGAGCTGGAAAGCACCTCTGTGGGCACTTAGCCTTGGCCCCTCCTTGGCAGACGAAACATAACAGAGGCCCAGAGAAGACACCTGTGGCTCACCCTGTTTCACAACTTCACTCCTCAGATGCTCTATGCAGTACTTTCTCTGGGACATCAGGCTTCCTCCAAATACTGTCACTTCTGTTAGTTAGGAAGTACACATACACAGTAAGAGCAAATTTACTTTAGAAATATACTAACTAGAACAAAATAGTGTGTAATATAGTAAAGTTATCATGTAATCTTTAAGGCCTTTTCACATTCCCATTTTTTGCCTTTAGTAATTAGTAATTTGTTTTTATTTATTTTCTCTCTTTTTTCAAACCCTAGCATATAAATAATGACCATATCCATGGAGAAAAGAAGGAATTTGTGTGCCGGTGGCTGGATTGCTCAAGAGAGCAGAAACCCTTCAAAGCCCAGTATATGCTGGTAGTGCATATGAGAAGACACACAGGAGAGAAACCTCACAAATGCACTGTGAGTACACGGGTGGCTCATGCTGTCAACATGGGGGTCACCTCACACCTGTGAGCATCAAGATTCATATGGGTACTTTGTCATACTCTCAGGGTTGTGCGTGATAACTCCAGCTTAGGGGTAGCATGGTTGGGTGGCGGGTGCTATCTGTGAAAATAGGAGGGTGTGTGAGACCGGTCTCTGAAATGGAAGAGAAACGAGAAATGGAGAAAGAATGATGACAGCTGAACTTTGGGGGATGATGGGCATGTTCCAGACCCGTACTGTCCAGCACAGTATCCACAAGCCACGTGTACCTCTTAAGCACTTTTGAAATGTGGCTAGAGTAACCAGGCAGCTAATTTTTTCATTTAATTTATTTTTAGGAAATTTAAAAACAAATAATCCTGTGTGGTTAGCAATTACCACAATGGACAGCACAGCTCTGCAGCATGGCAGGTGGGCAAGCAGAGTCTGGGACATGCTGGCTGGCACTGCAAATGAGCACACAGCCACCATGCCTGCCCCAGTGCTAATGTCCATTCTATCAAAGGACGTGGAGGGCATAGGCAGATTCCAGCTTTGACCTGAAAAGCTTACGTTGAATTTTTAAAAATATAACCTATATGGCTTTAGAGTTTTTTCTCACCTTCCCAATCTGTTCTCATGGCCCAGTATGGAACTACCCACAGGCAGGCTGGGACTCCTAGGAGGCTAAGCCTTCTGTTGGGGGCGTTCTGCCCACAGAGCTCCCCCGCTGTCTCAGATGAGAGTAAGTCTGCCAAGACATGATCTGCTTGGGGAGAAAAGGCTGACCAGTCTCTCTGGGGAGAAACACCATGAGACTTTTTCTCAATGGGCTTTTATTGAGTTTAATTTGCATAGGAATGCGGAGCATAAAGCTCATCAATTATTGTCAGGCAGTAATGATCAAGAAATAGATAACATTTAAAGAATTATAAGGGCTTATTCGGAGTCAGGGTCAGATAGTCAAAGGCCCATAAAATTTGGGAAACAAACTCATTTTATGCTTGGATCTTTAACATTTAAATTGAGGCATTCTTAGCAAAGGAGGTTTCACAGGATTTTATGCATTCTTTCTTAGGCCTGATCTACCCCCACACCCCAGGAACCACCCTTTCCAACAGAGAGCTGCACCACCCTTCAGCATTGTTTCAGGCCTGAGTCAGGTGGAGGATTTGGGCAGCTAAGAGATTAAGAGACTTTTTACAGATAAAATGAGGACTCAGGCTATGACAAAGCAGAAGATTTTCTATAGTACTCTAAGTCCTTCCCTGATGGGGGGCCCCCTTGAGACTGTGCCTGTCTTAGGTTGTCCCTCCTTGAAGAATCTTGCCCATCATTGACTATCCAGCCATCCTCCAGGAGCCAAACAGAGTGAAATAAAGGGGGCAGAGGCTGCACCTTTGATGAGAGGATAAGTTTTGTTTACTTAGTGGTTTATGGTCCCAAGGTCTTTTTACTCAGCCTTAGCCATGGCGGGTTATAGCTTCTGAAACCAGGCGTGATGGTTCCCAACAGCCTTCTTTCACTGAGATCAAGCCAGGCACACTGGACACTACTCAGCCCCGATATTTTACATTTTAAAGGCCCTTTATAAACATGATCAAATTCCATGCCTTTGCATGGACACAAAACCATATAATGAACTTTGTGCTGAATCTGAAATCAGTGGGAATTAGAGATCAGTGAAAGATAATGAAACCCATTGACCACAGAGTGGTCTCTTAAGAAAGAAACCTCCCAGACTTTAACTAGCACTGAAAATGCTTTCTCTCAAACTGCACTGAGCTCCAGCTGAATTCCAATAAATGCAGAGTTTAGTGGACATTTGTTCCTTGATTTTGAAAAGCTGCTGACCCTCAAAATGTCAAGTCTTCCATCAACTTTGAGGGAATATTAAGCATACACTGTTATTGTGTGGAGTGATCCAGATTTACTTGTTGTCTTCAGTTTGAAGGTTGCACAAAGGCCTACTCAAGACTAGAAAACTTGAAAACACACTTGAGATCGCACACTGGAGAAAAACCATATGTCTGTGAGCATGAAGGTTGCAACAAGGCTTTCTCAAATGCTTCTGATCGTGCCAAGCACCAAAACAGAACACATTCCAATGAGGTAAGGCTCCCCCATGGGACACACTTGGGGCCCAGAGGTTGTGGGTAGAAACAGTGAGCCTTTGCAGAGACTACATGTGGAGAGGTAAGCCCATTCCATTCTATTTCCTCTTGATGGTTCCCAGCATTAGTGAACACAGATGCTACAGGTGAAGGCTTGGGGCCTTTGAGGTAGGGCTGAACACTGGGCCTGGTTTGGAGAATAATGCAGATGAAGAAGGAACTGCTTAAAACCCCTGGCAAGCATGTTTCACTATGTTCAGAACTGCCCTCTACTGGTCAAACAGTAGGAACATTTCACTTGAAATTCTGCCCACTTGTGGGGCCTGGAATAATATGAATCCATGAAAAGGATGACCCAGTGAGCACCGAGGAGAAATTTGGAAGCAGCATGTTGACAGCTGACAACTTTCCATTGAAAGGACCACTTTCATTTGCTTTTTTTAGGTGGTATCTTAAGATGCATTATATCAAAAAAAGACTTTGACAGAGCAACCAGCCTTGCTCTGGAAATTAAATATATATAATTTCCAAGCATTCTAAATTCCAATGGATCTTGAAAGTTATTCTCAGAAACTTAGAATGGTTTCTAGTCAGTTATTTAACATATTGAGTAAAGCTTCATGGTTAGTGAGCGGTCCTGTTGTGATGTTGTAATTTTTAGGTAGTTCTCCCCTCAAAATTTCAGAGAAACGTAAGAATGAAAATGATTTCAATTTTGCTTACATTTTAATGTATGCCTTACTATAGATCTCCAACTACTCCTTGAAGGTCTAGCTCAAATTCTATGAACTTTGTCTTGAATGAATCCAGAGATTAATAAAAAGGCTACCACAGTTTTTGTAGAAATAGGAGAACTAACTAAGATGTGTTAATATGAAATATAGTTCTACACCACAAAATATATCACCATCATTTTGCTTGAAATGTGAGAAGGAAAGAAAGGAGCATTTTGACCTTGGCATGGCTGTCTTCTGACCTCACAAGATGCCGTCAAGCCCATTCATGATCTTCCAGATGGAGAGTTGAGAGAATCTGATTAAAAACAGAGTGTGCCATCAGCTCATTGGTCAGTGGCTTAAGGTGGCAAAGATGGTCCTCAATGAATTTCTTTTCAGCAGAAGTGGCAGAGCAACAACATCTCTCATGAATAATCAACCACACTCTAAAAATCACACTGACAAACTCACACATGCAGGTCCACGTACAAAGAGTCCTTTAGAAAAATTTGTGGTGTAATAAGGAAACATCATTTGGAATCTCTTATTACTGATCAACTATTTGAAGATATTTTAGGAAAGATGCTGCGTCTTCTTTTCTGTGCCAAAAATGCTTTCCCATGTGCAACAGTTACAGTGTAATCTGCTATACTTGTTTCATACAGAATTTTAGAGAGTCTAGAGTAGGCAGATCCACAGAGTAGTAGAGTAGTGGTTGGCAGAGGCTAATAGGTACAGGATTTCTTTTTAGGATGCTGAAAATATTCTGGAATTTGGTAGTGGTGAAGTTTACACAACATTGTGAACGTACGAAATGCTGCTGAATTATGCAACCTTTAAATGGATTATTTTTATGATATGTGAATTATATCTCTACTTGAAATGTTTTAGGGGATTTGAGTAACTTAGAGTTTAATTAATATAACCAACTACATTCAATATATTTAAGTATAATTTTCACTAGAAAATTAGACATTACTCATTCCTATAGATTTTAGGTCAAGGTGGTCTCCTGTTATTGTGGAGAAATTTAGGTAGTGGGTATGTTAGGATTAGCAATGCACACGTAGAAACATACTACTGAGCTTTTTATTTTTTCACGAACTTAAAACATGTACATACATGTTCGCTGTAATTAAGTGTGTTATCGTTGAGCTTATATTCTTGAGTTAAAAAGTGCTGTGCTGTATGGGAGTTTAACATCTGTCGTGAACTTTAAAGGTATCTTGGTTAATATTATTTTTACCAAGATTCAACAATTTTTTAAATAATTTTAAAACCTTTTCCTATTACAGTTGACATACACTATTGTATTAGTTTTGTGTATACAAAATAATGATTTAACATTACAAAGTCAATACCCCAATAAGTATAGTACCTATCTGACACCAAAGTTGAGTGATTTACCTAAAATAATCAAAATTGACCATCAAGACATAAATAAAATTTTATTCACAAGCATGTAAATTATTTTTTCCTCTGTTCTTTATACAAGGCTTGTCCTTGCAAATGAATGATGGACAGTTTCAGATATACTAAAATTAAGTTTGTCCAGGAAATCCAGTTTTGTATAATCTCACAATCCTAAATAAATCCAGATGTCTTACCTCATTTATTTGCTTTGTTATTTGCACCTTCAGTGATTTACAAAGTGCCAAGCACTTTGCTATTGCAGGTACAGCAGGGAATACAGTGGCCTAGAACAGGAAGGCAGCGATTTCCCATTTGAGGAAGCTAGTTCAGCACTCCTCTCCAGACCATGTAGCTTATGTTCCTCCCAAAGCCACACTAAGCTAGTTCCCTTGAGCTCTGATTTAGTTCTGTCTCCCTCTCCAGAAAATTCCAGTGTCTTCCTCTTTCCTGTAGGAAATGTTTAGACCCCTTAGACTCATACCTACTCTTGTAGTCTTGACCATTTATCATAGTGACCATGAATGGAACCTTCCAGATAGCCTGTGCCTGAACAGTTATGTCCACATGCATGAAGTGGTCCTGCCACTGACCTTTGCTCAGATTACTTCTTTTTTTTTTGCATCCTCTGGCCCTCATTCTTATACCTCAGAATCTTGTTATTCTTTCCAGATACAACTACAATGCCTCCTACTAATAAAAGCACATTTATTGAGAATTACTTTGTGCAACACATTGTGGTAAGCACTTTGTGTACATTATCTTATTTAACCTTTATGATGACCCAATGAGCTGGGCATTATACCCAAATCTAGAAATTTAACACCTCTCACGATCATCCCAACTAAAATAGGATTCCCCTCTACCCATATCCTTCTGTAACATTCACACTTTGTATTGTAGATAATTACATGCTTATTTTTCTTATCCTATTTTATAATCCTTGAGATCAAATCCTAATGTATATAACTTTGTGTTCAGAGAGTCTTACACATAACAAGGATCATTAAATATGCCTTGAAAAATTGGGGGGAGGTAAATTTTACAAAGTCAGTACAAAAATTGCTTTTACAAAGTATCTTTGAGTGCAGCGAGTCAAAAAGGTACCAGCCATGGAACATCCAGGACAGAAAACGTGCATATGTCAACTCAGAAAGACTAACAGCATTTATCTTCACCTCATTATATTTCACTTCAGTCATTGGTGACAACAGAATTTGGGGGCTAAACTATATAATTGAGTTAATGTGTGTTTTGTTGCAAAGCCTAAGTTTCCTGAACGTTATGGATTTTTGCAGGTGGGTAATGTATATGTTCACATACAACAGCACCTGGGCACATACATATGTGCTGCTGTTCCTGGAAATTCAGGAGCTGACAAACATTTGTACACTCATTCCACTTATAGCTTAGTCCTCGTTTCCAAGAGAATCCATAGTGTCTACATGCATATATTTTTGGGAAGAATAGCTCTTTAAACATGCGATGCTGGCCTGGCTTTGTGCTCCCTGCAATCCCCTCCCCAGCCTCCCCTCAATCCCCATACATCTGCCCCATGCATCCCAGCCTGCTGACGGAGCAGCCTGTCATAGCAGTGCAGTGCGCAAGCACGGGGCCAATGTCAGAATACTATAGGTAATAGCACTAATTGTTGGAGCCATTCTTCTGTCTCTAATGCATAGAATTTGATGTGATTATTTCACTAAATTTTATATGTGTATATATATGGCTGCAAATCACAGGAGCTCCTGAATAGAAGTAATTCATAGTTAATGGAATTATTTCTACCCAAAAGTATCTCAGATTTGGAGGTGAAATCTCTCAGGATAATTTTCATAATCTTTGCTTCACTACATTAGGACCTTTCATCATTTTAGGTAGCACTCAAGTCTGTTCTTGGGCTTTTAGTGAAAATGCATCTTTTAGACACATACACTGTATAAAATAGGGCACCTTTTTTAATATAATGGATGCATTATATTAATCATGCTTTTTATGACTATAGCTTACCTAATAGTTCATAGTAGTTCATCTTCTGGTATATATGTATATTTTTTCCGCACTTATATAAGCTTCCATGAATATGTTATATTTCAAGCCAAGTAAACCAAATCATAATTCTGATGTTGGTCATGAATACAATTCCAACAGTTATAAAATTTGAGTAAATATTCAGCTGTAAACATCTATGTAATTTTATATGACTTTCTATAGGCTTGATCACTGGCCCATGTAGAAAATGAAATTAACCAGAAATACTTTATAGACTTCAGTCCTCAGGAGCAGAGCCTAGCCCAGAAATTATCATCTCCAGAACACCACCCATTAGCCCTTTCAGTTTATAAGTGAGTGTTCATAGAAGGTCTAACAGGGCTTTACAAGTTTGAAGATCAGAAAGGTTCTGGATATTTTGAGCCTTGACCATCCCTACAGACTTATAATACTACCCAAAGGAACATATTCTAGTGATACCTAACATGGAAGAGTCTGTAGGAAAGTTTTCTATGCCTGTGTATAAAAAGCACATTCTCAAAGGAGGTAGAATGGGAACTAGAACATCCCTAAGAAGTTTTCTACACATACTCTCCCAAAAGGTATGTAATACATGCACTCTTCTGATTAAATGATGGATACCTTTTATTCCTTTTTCTGTCATTATCATCATCACTGTCAATGTCACCATCAAATATCTATTCAGGACCTACTGTGACACCACGAACGGATAAATGGTTTCCAAGGTTATAAATGCATTTTTTATGTTCTTAGCACTCTCTAAAACAGTAATGTCTTAAATCTAAATTCTATAGACCCTGGACAATGTTCAAATGGCCTTTATTAAGTAAGCCTTTGTATCATTTAGAGGTATTTAGGCACCTCAAAGCTTTGTGAAAGTGCTTTTAAAGAATTAAAAATATGATGAGCATCCACAGAAGACTGTTGGGCTGGGAATAACTATTTTCCTAACAATTGGTTATTTCATTCTCATGGCATTTGGTAGAAGCCATACGTGTGCAAAATCCCAGGCTGCACTAAGCGCTACACAGACCCAAGCTCCCTTCGGAAACACGTGAAGACAGTGCATGGTCCAGAGGCTCATGTTACCAAGAAGCAGCGTGGGGACATACATCCTCGGCCCCCACCCCCACGGGATTCTGGCAGCCATTCACAGTCCAGGTCACCGGGCCGGCAGACTCAGGGAGCCCTTGGTGAGCAGAAGGACCTCAGCAACACTACCTCAAAGCGGGAGGAATGCCTCCAGGTGAAAACGGTCAAGGCGGAGAAGCCCATGGTATGTCATTCACTTTCCTTCTGATTTTCCCAAGGCCACTGTAGGTCATTTCAAAGAGCAAGAAAGGGCATAGACTATCACCATCCTCACTGCATTAAACTATCTGATTTAAGGAGGTCAGGAGTTCAGTCAGGACATGAATTGCTTACTCAAAGTTGCTCTGCATAGAATAGCTCAGCTCCAAAAGGAGTTTCAACATTTCCTGAATGGTTTCAAAATTGATCTGCAGCCATACCAACTTGTGGCAGGTAAAATTGTATACATTTCCAGTACAATGTAGAAAATCATTCTTTGGGTTTTTCTGCAAACAGGTTTTCTGTCTTATTTGCCCTGATGATGCCAAGATAAATAAGCAATTTTCCCTAATTTTTAGGGTTTTATAGTTCATTGGGACATGCAGACCAAAAAACAAATACAGTTGGGGCTTTAACACACATCTGTGTAAGAGCATTTAAGATGAGAGCTAAGTATCAAGGGAACTCAAAGACATGATGTGGAAGGCAGGGGCAGAGATGGCTGCCAAGTTCAGCACTCAGGAAGGAAAGAAGAAGATGGATCCTGGCATAGCTAAGCACTAGCCATGGGACTCCAGAGCAGTGTACAGTATAGTAAAAAGTGGTGAAGATATAAGGGGTTATGTTTTGCTGCTGACTTTTTAGAAAAGACAACTCTCGTGCCAGTCTAGAGATTGGCTTGGTAAACTGAACACAATTTTAGCAGTGGTACCTGAACCAAGCAAGAAGGGCGGAGAGTAAGGGAGGGAGTGAAAAGTCAACAGCAAAAATCTTTATGTTTTAGTGACAAATAGGATGTATGGATCATGTCACTGTTACAACTTCTTTTAAACTCCATTTTGCTTTATATAGTATGTGCCATAATAAAACATCTAAGATTATCCAATAGACAATGAGAAAAATGAAAAGAGTATCTATCAGAAGACAGTACATTTCTGTTTGTCCATCTGTTTAATGAAGTCAGCTCTGTGAATGTGTTGGGTTCTAGTCCATCATTCTCTGGAGGTGGAGCGGAAGTATCAGGTAGAAGTTACATGCGTAGACTTCCAGACTCATGGAAATGTCCGGCAGGCAAATTTACACTCAATTTAAGGAAGCATTTTCTTAAAATTAGGAAAGTCCAGTAATTGGATAGACACCTATGAATTTCTGAATGATATCACTGTACAGTAAGTAGTACATAAGGGCAGGAAATAACTTACATACAATACCAGAATTAATGGAGTAGAATTTAATGACTTACTGAATTTTAATGACTTACTGAGTTTGTCTTTGTTGTGTGTCTTAACGACATTAAGTCTAACCACAAATAATGCAAATAATGCATGCAGATTTATCATCATTTCCCAGTAGGTAGCTATACTGTGCTTTTAAAAAGCACCTTCATAAAAAGTTTACATACATATTGTGGCTGATCACTATACTTTAGTCAGGTCGTAAACTGTGTTTTATACTTTTTCTTAGGAATACATATCAACTTGCTAAAATAAAGTCCACCTGTGTGATAATAGTGCAGAATATTCAACAGTTTATTCTCAAGTGTTTAATGAAACAGGAAAGTAAATTTGTGGTTTCTTAGATTATGTCCTTGAAAGACAATGATTTATAATGTTAGGACATTCTAAGAACCCAGAATCTCTTGTACCTTTAATGTATATACCTGGCTAAAAAAAAACGAGTTTTTTTTCTCTCTCTTTTGGAGAAAAGAATGGGTATTCTCTAATCCAAATACCCATTATTTAAAAAGAAAATTGGTACAAATAACAATATATAGTGATTTGGATCAGTGCCATCTGAGATGTCACAAGATGTAAAATACTTTATATAGTAACTAAATCAGAGAGACATGGGGCCAGAAGACATCACAGAGGCTGAAACTAGGCCATGTTTTATAGGTTAGGAAACTGAGGCTCAGTGGTGTTAATGTGAATTAGTCAAATTTCCATAAGGAAGATTATTATGTGTATATACACACATACACACACACGCTTATGGATATAGGTAGATATCTTCAAAGACATTTACTAATGCACATGAGATTTATATTTCTAATATTCTTCTCGCAAATTCCTATCTTTGATCATCATGCTAAAAATTAATTTTCTTCTTCTTTTTTCTTATTAATCCAACATCCCTTCTGTGTAATACTCCTAAATGTCTTGTTCTTACTTCCTAAGGACAGTGGGTAATAAGGTGAGGGAATTTTGGCTTCTTTTTTGTTATGTTTTTGTTTTAACATTTAATTTTTACTCATTTCATATTCTTTAGTTTTTGTGCTCTGTGATTCCATTGGTAGTGAACATAGATATGTTTCAAACATAGAAGCACTGTATTTTGAACATCTAGCATGTGCAAATGAGTTAGATGGTGAAATTCATTGTTCTATTTGTCTAGGTTTTCATAAATCACACTGGGGCCAACCAAGCAGATGTCCTCAAAGACTAATTACCATACTAACTTGTGTAAAGCCAGACCCAGACCTGCACCACCTTCTTTGAGGAAAATCTAGATACATTTTTTTTTCTTAGCAATGTCATCTATATGTAAATATCTTTGCTCATTTAAGCAGTTTTCTAATTGTAAGTGCATTTGTTCCTTCTTCCATGCCCTGTGGAAGAATGTATCTGCGTGTGCTTGTGTACGTGCACACCGTTTCACATTCGCCCACACTCTGGCTTGACCACCCAGAGTAAAAAAGGGCACCAAAAGTCCCAGCTGCTCCAAGAACCTTAGAGCAGGTATCTGGCACACCATGACTGCTGAAGCAAAAACTTAAGCAAAACTTCATGAACTCATGGTCAAATTTGTGTTTCTCACCTTGCTCTGCTTGGTTGCCCAGGACAGACGTATTGTATCATGTGACACTCCCTTGATAAGTGTTCATTTGCTTGGGTGTCTATACAGTGGTGG
>PVKM010007238.1:0-41935 GCA_004027735.1 Carollia perspicillata | reverse complement strand
CAAAAGAATCTCATAATCTTTAAAGTAAATTTACCATTTTGTGTTGGGCCCCATTCATAGCCATCCTGGGCTGCATGCGGCCCATGGGCTGCAGGTTGGACACCCCTGTTTAATATAACTATACAACATGTCATTATATAAATATAGTTTATATAATTCATTTTTCTACCACATTTCATATAGTCAGTCACTGGAGGGTTTTTCTCTTTTGCACATTGGGTACATTCAGGTGTCAATTTATTCATCTTTATCTCCTCTCCCCCAAGCAGATCTCTTTCATCTTCATACAATAAGTGCTTTGAATGGCTGATTAGCATATATTTATGCTAATTTAGCATACATTTTAGCATATACCATTTTCCATTGTTCACACATATTTACAAATCTGTTTGCCTTCTAGACTGCGGAGCTGTTTCAGGGCAGAGAGGATGAGAGGAGAATAACCACCCTCCTGTGATACTCAGCTTTCTTTATTTTGCACAATGTAGATGTGAAAAAACATTTTGGTTGAATGAATAAATGAATGAATGAATGAATGAATGAATGAATGAATACAATTTCCTGGAGCAGCAGAATTATAAGCAGAGAGAAATCTCCGCATGTGCTAGTTTGTCAGCTGTCTTCTTTGTAGCCCCAGGGAAACATGCACCTTTGGAAAGAGCCTGGAATCCCACTCAGAGCTGGTCACCTGTCAGGTGTTGTGAAGGTAGAGGAAGGCTGAAAATACACACCTCTGCTAGGAAACCTCATTGAGAGGACCTCCATTAGTGGAAAATTTCTGATAATTCAAGCAGAGGATGAGGTTTGTTTCACATGTCCTTTTATGAAAATAGGATTATCAAGGAAAATATAGACTCATTTTACCTATGTGGAAGTAGACGGGCAAAAGGAGCTGGCAGTCATGTACCAAATTTTCATATGCTTTTCCCAAATAAACTGTATTCATTACAGAAGTTTTGCAAACTGCTCTACAGAGTTAAACTAGATCAATCACTGTTTATACATCAGAGGAATTCTTAAAAGTTTTTAAGAGGTCTCCCGAATTCAAAATTAACATAGATATGACCAACTTTCTCCTAATTTGTAAAAGTTTGATTCATGTTATGCTGTGAGCATATACTCCTGTGTTGTGTTAATAGAACAGTGACTGAGCTTATGTCCTTGTAGGGTGAAGTCAGCAGATACTGTGAGGGTACAGGAGGGAGCATGCCTGGGCTTGGGGGCAGCCGAAGGCTTGTGCTGGAGGCCTGGCTCACCAGCCGCCGGAGTGCGTGCACATCTCCGATCGTCTCTGAGCCAGTGTCCTCATCCCTAACATGGGGATAGTATTTCAGCGCTGCGTGTCTCAGCCTCATTGTGAGGACCAACGGGAGAGCATGAATGGCTTTATTAAGCAACATAGCAATGCACCTACACATTCCGTGTTTATCAAAGGCGCGCCTTAAAAAACAGTGAATGCCTGTGTGTTCTTCCAGGTGCTACTTAAAAAAATAACTTAGTGTCTTCTTTAACAATTTTTCCTCTCTTTTTGTAAGATGTAAAGGACAAAAAAGTCTTTATTAAATTACTAAATTTATTTTATTTTTTTATTTTGAAATATGATGTGCATAATGTGAGGGGATGCAGGAGAAAATAAGTATCGAGCTGTACAAATAATAAAGTGGACAACTGTTTATTGTACTTATTTTTACTTCAATTACGTGTTAAACTAAAGTTATTTTCAGGGATCCCACAACTTATGGTAATTTATTTTGATGTTTAAAAATTCTCAAAATTTTATTGTATCAAAAATCATTGATACATGATTCCTTTCTTTAATGACGGCGCTGTATTTCTCTCAAAGTATGGTCATCTGGGGTGTCTTTAACAATAAAATATTATGTTTTGAGAGTAATCAAACAATAACCTTAACACCAGTTACAGTACCAGTATATTTACAAAGGTAAAAAAATGCCATATTATTATCTAAAAATGTCATTAAAAAGCTAGGCTATTATCAATTTTTTAAAAATTCCATATCTAATTTCCATTTACATAAAGAGACAGATTTTCTTAGAATAAGGCAAAATGACCAAAAACACATGTTACTTTTTTTACTTTCACGCTTACCTTAGTGATTTTTTAGTGATTTGTCTATTCAAGTTTCCATACATTTACTTGGCCCCATCTGGTAAGCTGGGTAGCTTTAAAAATGAGTTCAAGAATATTTTGCATTTGGGCGTGTGAAATTATGTTCCCTGTGAAATGTTTATAATTGGTTAGCTGTGCCTGCATTTAACCATTTGTGTTCTCAAAACAAGAAACTGTTGGTGGTGAGGTGAAACCCAAACAACATATAAATAACTTCATCCACAGAGCTGACTTTTATTAAAGTTCATTTGTTAAGAAATTCACATTAGACATTAAAATTAGTGGTTTGCTCAGATTCCAAATTATTTGGAAAAATATCTATACTCACTATTTACCTTGGACTAACAAAATCAAATCTATATTTTAACATAAGCAACTAGCATGTTATCTTTGAAAAAACAGTTATCTTTCTGTTTGCCCTGGGATAATTATTTAAATACAGTGACTGATTTCAATCAAAATCAACATACCTTATACTTATTTTATTTTTTCCTAGTAGAAAAAATTCCTAGTACAAAAAACCAGTTTGTTTGTTTGTTTGCTTAAATGGTGATATTTTTATATTTTCAATTCAAACTGTGGGTCGGGCTGCCATCTTAAAATAATATAGCGAACGAAAGCTTCAAATGAACATGTGATCTATTTGTGATATTAAATGAGGACTATAATTCACAGAGCCATCAGCCATGACAGCAAGAGAAGTAATTGTGCCAATTCGCACCCGTGTGCCAGGAGAGTGTATGGTGAGCTCCTCATTCCTCAGCACATTGGAGTCCCTCTGCTGGTTGCCTTAATTTCTTGGGGAAAAGGTGATCTACTGCAATTTTAGTTGAAGTTAGTAGCTTCCATGTATACTGCTAATAAGAGTTGAATACATTTTGATATTAATTTGGAAGACCAGGCCCCAAAGTCTTATAGTGTTCTTACCTACCCAAAAAATTGAGAAAAGATAGAATATAATATTAAATGAATTTATAAATGCAAAAAAAGAAAGTGTATATCCCTATAGCTTAATTAAAAGTTTTAGGATGATAAAGGTTTTGCTAAAAAATAAAATATATATATTGCATATTAAATTGATTGAGATATTATCAAAGAGTCCTTTAAAGTTGTTTCCAAAAAAGTTGTTTGTATTGATAGATAAATTCTCCAAACATTGTGTATTTGTTAAATTGATAACAGTTCTTTTTTTTTAAGATTTCATTTATTTATTTTTAGACAGAGAGGAAGGGAGTGAGATAGGGAGAGAAACATCAATGTGTGGTTGCTTCTCACATGCCCCCTACCGAGGACCTGGCCCACAGCCCAGGCATGTGCCCTGACTGGGATTCGAACAGGCAACCCTTTGGTTCCCAAGCTGGTGCTCAATCCACTGAGCCACACCAGCCAGGGCTCAATAACAGTTCTTAAACACATGAGAACTACTACTTCCCATAAGTAGTCTTATGGGAAAAGATGAAATGGGCTGACTTTGTGGGGTAGTATCAGCTTTATGTCCTTGGAGATGTTCAGTGCATATTACAACTAAGATTTAATAAATGTTTATTAGGCATTTATCGCACTATGTAGCCAGGGATGTTCTAAGTACTTTGCACATATAGCCTGGGCTCATAGTGCTTGGTGATAAGCTGTCGGAGACTGTGCATGGGAATCCACGGAAGTGGACTACCTCCCAGATCCCTTCCACAGCGGAGACTTAGTGAATCCACGTTTACCACCTAGTGCTAATGAAAGACAGCAGATGGGGCTATCAGGACCAAGGTCGTTTTCCCATATTCAAGGAGGCAAAACGGATAATGCTCTCTGTGTTCCTTTGGGGTTATTAGCATATAATTTTGAAGAAAACTTTCTATATTTTTTTCAGGAAGGTTCACATAAAGCACATACAGATTAGAAATACTTCTGCTATTTCTTGCCATTTTCAAGCCCTCCGTGAGCCCCCAAGTATATTATTGAAGTCCTTTCATCCTTTTTAATATCTTACTTATTAATCTATAATAAAATAATACAAGCTTTAGAGGTTATAAAAGAACTCAGGGTAAGAATCTTGTTTTTTTTTTCCTTTCTCTTATTTCCTCTTTTCTTTTCTTTATATCAGAAGCTCAGATCAATAGTGACAAACTTGATCTTACAATGGGAAATCTAATTTCTTACTGAATAGGTAATAAAAAAACCCACATTTGAAAATCTGTGCCACCTTGAGAGAAAAGCCTTGCTTATGAAATGTTTAGAAAACACAAAGCAATTACCTAAGTTTTCTGTGGATTTAGTGAAAAATGGGTATGTTTAGATTTTGATGGCTTAAAAAAATGTCAGCAGACCTTATTTCCCCCAATCTAAAATCTTAGTGAAATAGAAGAATTCTACAATCATTTCTCCAGATAATAAATGCCTGCTTTTCCATGTATCCTACTTTTACAAATTTCTGTAGAAATTCTATGGATGAAATCTTCATTTTGAACCATCTTTTGTATAACTTCCATTGTTTCTTCACATGTACAAGAATCCCTTCTTATTTGTAGTTCCACATTTTTTTCAAAATATTAATCTATGAGCATTTTTAGTTAAATTTAGAATTAACCTTGCAAATATGATCATCTTATTAGCCTTAAGGTTATTTCATGGCACTATGGGTGATATGAGGACAAATTTAGGATATGACTGAAAGCATCACAATCAGCCATTTTAAATATATCTTTTCTCATTTTTTGTTGAGGCTGTTTTCATCTATTATTAATTTACTGTATATGTTCTCTTAGATTCAATTCCAAGTAATTATGCTGGCTTAATCTGAGTTAAAAATAATGTTTTTTATAAAGAGGGGACCCAAGTATAACATGAGAATAGTTAATTTACTACGTCCAGTCTAGAGATAAATATTTTTAAAATTAAAAAAAAATTTAGATACATGTTGCAATTCATGGATCTTTGGGAACTGAAATACATTTGCAACTAACTACAAAGACAGTTGACTGTGATTCCTTATGTAAATTAAAAAAAATCCTGAAGGTACTCTATTTTAGGTTCATTTTTTTGACGTGTGTGTGTGTGTGTATGCATGTGTATACGTATACATATATATATTTGTGGCTCTAAAAACATGTTCCCAACTTCAGTTTTTATTTCTCATCTTCACTCCTTCTTTGTTAGAAGGAGCCCAACCCGACTAGGAGTTAGATTCAGCTCTCTCAAGCAGAACTGTGCCTGGGGGTGTGGAGGGGGAGAGGAAGTTCTTCATCTCTTTCTCAGAGGTGTGGTTCTGTTTACTTTGGAAAGAAAAGATACAAGTATCTCCTAAAGTGGATTAGACATGGCAAGACAAGATGATACATTTGCACTCTAAACTCTCAAGCAGCTGTGAGAATGCTGCATGTGTGAAATTTCTTACCTTCTTAAAAATCTTGATAGAGTTGTAGCTAAGCTCTTAACAGTCAAAAACAAACTGCCAATGAAGTTTATTTTCTTTTTTGCTGAGTTTTCTGGACCATTGTTCCGCTTGAGGGGCCCTGTTTGTTAGTTTTGGCTGGGGGACCGCTCTTCCTTCAGGATAAGCTCTCCTTAGGCACTTGCACACCTCGTACTCAGGGCAGCCTAACAGTTTATTCACAGGCCCTGCTCAAGCATAATTCAACTGCGTGACTTCCTGTCTCAGAGGAGGGGGTGCCGGCGAGGGGGTCTGTGTCTCTGACTCGATGTTGTGGAAAACTAGGACATTTTTGTATGTTCTCATGAAAGGTTCCTGCTAGAAGTTTTATTTTGAAGCTGGCTTGCGGCCTTTTTTGCTGTGACTTGGACACTGATCTGATTTTCTGCTTTTATAGCCCCTTTAAAAAAATTAAAATATTTAATTCAACATTAACAGTGCTTACAAGCTACACAGCAGAATAAAATCACATTACAAACATTGTAGTATTAGATTTTATCAGCATTTATTTCTTCTAGCCTGTCCAGGGATTTCTTCATGTTCGGTAGAACTAATTTGCAGTCAGACATTGAGGTCTTCTAGAAGGCCAGCAGGCTCCAGAAATTAATTTATCCAAATAACTGATCCCTCCTAGGCCAACCATAGAGGGATACCAAAATGGCCTGAGAAGGCAGAGCCTCCTTTTGAAGTCTGGAATGTTTTGACTGACTTGAAACAGGCGGCTGGAATGAAAGGATAATTTTCAGTGACCCAGGGGAATTTTTTTTTTTTTTTGCCATTTTCAAATATTAGGTAAAACAAAGAGAAATTGCTTGCTCTAATTTAGAAAGACTTAGTAATCAGGAAGGCAACCAGACTGAGAATAAAGTTCTAACGTATAGAGCAGAAGCTTATTTACTAACCCTACATGACTGGCAAAATCAAAATTACTATACCATTAGAAAAATCTTAGAGGGGATATATTTTAGTCAACATATCTGTATTTTCATCCCCTACACCTGAGTCATTTTCTTAGTATTTTTTCAAAAGAGAAAGTTAATTGCTAT
Organism: Carollia perspicillata; assembly: GCA_004027735.1. Lineage (NCBI taxonomy): Eukaryota > Metazoa > Chordata > Mammalia > Chiroptera > Phyllostomidae > Carollia > Carollia perspicillata. The sequence goes on along the minus strand of PVKM010007238.1, from coordinate 35,335 downwards.
GATTTATTGCCGCCTAAAAACATTGCTAGATTTTAATCTTAATTTTATTAAACAAACAGGAGGTTGTAATTTAAAGTAGCCTACTCTACTAAATTAGTTTACTAGAAACACTGAGTTGATATTTCATATTTGTCTAATTTTCAAGAAGATAAATAGATTTTGGAGTCATAGATCTTTAAAGTAGACTGTTACACAAGCTACAGCGCAGGACTTTCTGATGCTTTTTGACTCAGAGTAGTTGGTCAAAGTCATTCTGAATAGATTCATTTTTTACACTGTAGGTTGATATTCATTGTCACAGAAAAAATACCCTTTCTGTGTTTAGCAAAGAAAATGAATTAAAAGTAGAAATTGGTAACCAAACAACTGCTTATTAAGATACAAATAGGAAATGTTTCTTCTTACATAATATATTCAATGTCACCCATCGTGCAGTTGTGCACTTACATAGTGTACTTAAGAAAAAACTATGAAATAATACAGTTTAACAGTTCTGTCTAGTGGTAGATGCCAACTGATTATGAACTTACGCTTTACTGTACAGTTTTGGAGAGTTATAATTTATGTACTGATGAGACCACAAGCATGCCAATCCTGTTATTGGCAATTGTCATTCTTTAACTGGTGAAGTATGTCCTAACTTAATTTAAATAAAAAAAGATCGTAATTTTACTTACTTCAGTTTGTTGTCAGGTTGGCTTGCTCATTTTGAATTGGGTTGATTGGCACTCTACATTCTCACTGCTGAAGGATCAGACCTTATTTCTCTAAGAGTCCTCCTTAATTTTTGCACCAGTTTTCCATTTGATCGGCTGCTCTTCCAAAACCAAAGTAGCTGGTAAATATAAGAAAAACCTCTCAAGACAGTGTTCTTCTGTTGAGAGGTGACATTCAGGTTATCCCTAGGTGTTAGAGAGAGACAATAGCATTGTCCCTTCACCTTTTCATCATCTTTAAGTTCTTTAACTTAGTAAGAATCTGAGTCAAAAATGTCAGCTCTTTGATAAGTTGAGGGGAATAGCCTTTGGAAGAGAAGGAAATAGGGAGGGGTAAGTGTCAGCTCACAGGCCAGCAGTGTTGACGAATTTGGAAGGGAAGTTGAGTTAAGCTATCTTTGGTAGTAAGAAGTAAAACTCTATGTAAGTACATAGTAGAGATCAGAGAAGTGTGCTCAGCTGTAGGGAAAAAGATAATCATTTACATGAACTGGCTAAGGATCAACAGTACTAACTTGTTATTCTAAAGGCCATAGTTTCCTTCTCGGCTTTACATATTCTGTGCCCACTTCTCTGCCGCACAAAAGCCTCCACCTTCTATTTTGAAGTCAAAGGCCAGCTCCTACGTGAAACCTACTTTGGTAACTCCAACTACCCGTCTGCTCTCTTCTGGGATCCTTTCAGTGCTCTACTGTAGCCCTTAGTAAGTACATTTACAACTAGCTATTTGCACATCTCTTCCAATGAACGAACTGTGAACTCGTGGAGGAGCTCCCTGTCCTGTGCCTTAATCACCAGCCTATCACTGTTGCCTGGCACTTAGTTGGCTATTCAGTTAATACTGCTTCGATGAAAGAAGGAGGGGAGGGGGGAGATGAGAAAAGACAAACTATAATCGCTGGGAAAGCCACCAAAAAGTACCTCTGTGACTCAAGGTCATTTTTATTCATTATATTCATCTCTGTGTAACTACCTAAAGGCCACTTGATCTATAGAGGGGATAATTAGTAAAAAGCAAAAGATTTGTATGCTCTGAAGAGAAACCAGAGTATACAGGAGATAATTATTATAGTTAGTTTAAATTATTTTTATATATCATGATCCCTGTTTATTGAAATTTTATTAATGCCATTCTTTGAAAAATATGTATTTGTGTAGGTTGTATGTGGTATGTGATATATCGAAGTAGAGATATACTTATTTTATTTTATTTATTACTTTTAAAGTAAGAGAAAAATTAGAATTTCAAAAGGAAGTTTAAATTGCAAAGTGTCTTGTTGTGAGTATTTAGAGTATATGGTTATAGTTTTAATAGAGGCTGTAATTTTCAATGGACTATTGTTGAAACACTTTTGTTTGCTTTTCATTCTTTTCCTTACAACAGTCACTCCCATTGCATAAAAATCTTCAAAGTAAGTGGAATGCAAATTTGTGTAAAAAAAAGCCTTGGTTAACATAACTTTCTGAGTTTCCCATCACTGATTTCAACAATACTAGACTTGGCACTTTTCTGTCATGCTGATGCCCTGGTATGAACTGTATCAATAGGAAAAATGTGCAAACATAATTAATTAGTTTATTCTTTTGATGTTGTTCATATTCAACTTGGTTTTGAGCCTGTGGTTAACTGCATAGTTTTACAAAGCCAGAAACAGACTCTTCCTTTATTATAAAAGAATAAATGAAATTATTTCTCTCAGAGTTAGGATCAAGAAATTGGGAAGCAGAGGGCTGGAGAGCGAGAGCAGAGCTTAGGCTTTGCGGTCACGAGACTTGGGTTCTCAGTGGGCATCGTCACTGGCTGGCTGTGGGACCACATCAGATCACTTACCTGGCCTTCCTTATCTGAAAAATTAGCTAACAAGTTATCATGGATTTACAAGAAATAGATGATACAGCACTTGGCAGGTGGTAGCTCCTCAACTAACACTGGTCTCTGTCTTCCAGGACAATTTTGTTCTTCCTTTTACTGGACAGTAAAAATATGTAGCTTGTCCTTTCTTTTTTACCTTGCCACCAGGAAGGAAGGTCAGAGGCAAGTTTGTTGCTAATTATTGGGGATTGTCTTATTCTAGATCTTGGTATATAGTTCTTCACTTTTTGTCTTCTTTACTAATTTTTATGTGTTTTTGCATTTTCATAAAAGGCCACACTATTTCTATATAAGTAGTACATAAAACTTTAAGCAATACAACAAATTGTTAAAAAAATAAAGCAAAACAAAACCAGTTCAAATCTTACTATCAAAAAATAGCCATTGGTAACGTTAGAGGTATATTATTCCAGACTTGTCTTGATAGATATGTTCATATGGAAAATAATTTTATAAAAGTTGGATCATTCTCTTTAATTCTATTTTATTTCAGAAGAAGAAAAATATTTAAGTGAACTAAATAATTGCTCATAACATCCAGGAAGGTGTTATTTTTATACATAATATTAATTTATAAGAGATAATCTCAAGAGAAAAAGATGAATGTCAAACTACTGAGTAAGAGTTGTGTTTTAACTACATGCATCAGTTTTAGACAGATCAATGACTTTTTTGATGCAAAACTTAAGGAAAGTTCTCCAGTTCTCAATTCTTTTTCCCATCTGCCAGTTTTTGTTAGTTATCCTTTTGACAATGTCAAGGTGAATGACACTGTGTTAGGAAATTCTAATAGTCATTTAATCTTAAGTACTAAATACTATTTCAGTAAATCCAGTTTGTTTGCTTTGAAATTTTTAGTAATTTTTTTAGGAGAGCTTATGGAGTATTCCGCTTGCTCTTTTTGCATAAGTTTGAGAATGCCTGAATTGCCTTCTTAAAAGGCAACTAGGAAGAGTACAAGATCATTGGGTCTCAGTTTTATCCCTTAACTTTTTCAACATACACTAATTAATGCCTTTTGTTATTGTACCTTACTGTACAGAATAATGAAATTGACTTGATCTTTCTAACTTGAACACGGTTAGATTCTTTTCCCTTAAATATCCTTGCGATCTTTCTCTGTCCCTGAGATTCAACAGCAACATATGTTTGGGAATTGATTCTTCTGTATTACTGTTTTTCCTTTTTGTGGCAAACAATGTGTCTTTTAAAAACATTTTTAAGAGAAAAACTTTATTATTGTTATGTGAGATTGGTGTGCCCTTTTGATTGAACAGTTCAAGAATACATTTCAGGAAAGATTTGTTTCATTATACTTAAAATTTTTGGTCTATATCATTTATTGAATTAATTCCCTCTGGGTACTGATTATACATATGATAGATATCTTTTATCTGTCCTTCATATAATTTCTACAAAATTTGTTTTTAATTCTTTCCCATTTTTGTTCTGAATGCTTTCCTCCAGCTTCTCTTTGTTGTTCCTGACTATTCAATTCATATTTATTCTATGTACTGTTGCTTCCAGTGTAGCTTTTGACTTTGTAACATTCCTACTCTTCTTTTCTGTTGCTTTCTAGAATTCTGTCTGATCAGTTTATATCACCCTTTGTTGTTTTATGTTGTCTCATTTGAACTTTTTTTAAATAAAGATGTTGTACGGTCTATAATTTATTTAAAACTTCCTTTTATAACCTTTTTTCTCTCTTCCTACAGCATGTCTCTTGTGACATTGGTAGTTCTGAGCTGTTGGGCACCTATCTGACATTCAGCTTTGAACTATAATGAGCTTAGAAGACGTGATCATTCATTTGTGGGGCCGCTCTGAAGGAGTAGTAGGGAAGCCAGTGATTTCCTCTGGTAAACTAGGTCGACCCTGTACAAAATGGACAATCTCTTACACTTTGTAGGAATTCTTAGACTTCATGTGACACTCTTCACGCTGAGGATTCTTTCATATGTATCATTTGATCACGAAAACAAAATATGAACAGGTAGGAAATATTACCTGCGTTTTTACTGTGGAGGGGACTGGATTTCAGAGTGTGATCCTGGCCAGGGTCACCAAGCTAATGAACCAGGCCTGGGACAAGGTAACCAGTACCGAAACCCCACCTCTGGCTTCTCGTTTGGTGGTGTTTTCTTCCTCTCATTTTGCCTCTTGTGTTGGTGGGGGAAATACACTTAAGATTATTGTATTAATTGCATAAATTCCCCCAATTTTTTATACATTCTGAGTCTTGATCTATTAAACCACAACAAAAGCATCAGTGACAGCATGTTTTAAGAAACAGCACAGGGCGTGGAGGTTACCTGAGGTCTAATGGCTTCACGAACAGCCCCCATTACCTCTCCTCCCCACATGCACCTTTGGTTCTAACCGTGTACCTTCATGTGTGGCACAATGGATGCTCTCACCTACGTGGTTTACTCTGCCTAGAAACCCCTGCTTGTCTTCTCCAACCCCTATAGACCTCTTCTTGGAGTTAATTTCTACTCATCAAAACACAACAAAAGGCCTCATCATCTCTTTAGCACCATCTCTTTGGGGAGGCTGTTCCGCCCTAACCAGAGGTCCGCACATTTCAGCTGGTCTTGTCGCACAGCCGTGCAGCATCTTCTTTCCTTGTGCATCTCTTCCCGGAGCCCTTAGTTTCCTTTGGATCTGGCGCCACATCCGATTTTGGCTTTTTAAAACTGCCCACATCTTGTAATAATAATGGACTAATGTAGGTACTGAAAAGATATTTAGTGAAATGAAGAACAGATCAACAAATTGGTTCTGTCTGCACGGGGACATGTCGGCGGTTTCTCGATGGAAAATGTGTACTGTTCATTTCTCTAGCACCATCGGTCTGGCTTTTATGTACAGAGTCTTTCAAAGAGACTACACGAGGAAGATTTTTTTAGGGGACTCTTATAGTTGCAGGTGAGATATGAAGATGAATTTGACATTCTCTTCACCGATGTCAAAACAGTAGCAATAAAAATAAGGAATAGATTTAAAAATATTACAAAGAAAGAATGGCAGCTCTCAATGAGTGACTGATGTCTTTATTCACATGATTCTTCAGCCTGGGAAGCTCTTTCTCTTGTTTTCATATATTTAAATTTAAATATTTCAATTTTATCTATCCTTTAGGTCCAATTCAAAATCCAACATCAGTCAGCTTTTGCCATAATAACACTGCATAACAAAGAAACTCGACATCTCCATGGCTTCCAACAGCAGGCATATTCTTGTCCCAAGTATCTGCTGGTGGACTATTGCTCAGCTTGGCAGTCGTGTCTCAGGTCACAGGGCAGCTGCATTGGCTTCAAGCCTCGCTTAGGTTCAGGTTTGCTCCATAAGGGTCTCATCACGCTGGGTCTAATGACCGCCTGATAGCAGCGCAGGTGTGGCAGCAAGCACGTGCTCTGCTAGCGTCACATCGACTCACAGCCCGTTGGCTGAAGTCACAGGGTCAAGCTCAACTTTAACAAAATAATACTACATTTTATTATACATTAACATAACAAATTATTGTGGGAAGTAGGATCATATACAATTAGAACAACAATTCAAAAATATCGCACTATCTTGTCCGTGATTCTCTCAGCTAGAAACACTGTCTTTTGGTTCTAAATGGTCATAGCCCTCTATTTGTGCATGACACTTTCTTCTTCATATTTTTCAACCATTAACTCTTTAAGACAGAAAATGATTTATTCTACTCAAGAAACAGGACAAAGTACTCTCCAATGGAGCAGAATCAAGTGTATAGCAAGCGTGTTTATGTACTTAAATCTTCTCTAAGTACATTTTTGAAACATAAATGACAATCTAGTTACATATAGTCATAAGATATCTGTGCACATAGCCTTAGGAAAGCATGTAGAAGTACTTTCTTTTTATATTCTGTTGACTTACATTGGCCTAGGCACTTTATTTTTAAGGTACTGGAAGTCAAAATGCATTGAAGTTTACTTTGAAAGGGGCTATATGTCTCTGGCTGGTGTGGCTCAGTGGATTGAGCACTGGCCTGCAGAGCAAAGGGTCTCCAGTTCAATTCCCAGTCAGGGCACATGCCTAGGTTGCAGGCCAGGTCCCCAGTATGGGACCTGCAAGAGGCAACCACACATTTATGTTTCTCTCTCTCTTTTTCTCCCTCCCTGCCCCTCTTTATAAGAAAGAAAGAGAAAGAGAGAGAGAGAGAGAGAGAGGAAGGAAGGAAGGAAGCTAAATAGTCCAGTGCCAAATAATTATTTTTCTTTGTTAGATTCCAAAATTCCCTTCTAGACAGGTAATTAAGATATTTTAGGGATGGTTTTCTTCCTACTTAAGCATATTTTCTAAAGTAGCTTTATTAAGCAACACACTGTCACCTTTTTTGGCGGGGTATGAAGGTAGTTTCTAAATTAAATGAATTATTGAATTGGTTACAAAATATTTACCTTATGTGGAGGAATAATGGCATTGAAGAAAGGTTTGTTTTTTTTCCCTTTTTTAAAATAAAATATTTATGAAGCTGTATGATTCAGGCTACTTCCAGAAAATGATATATTTGCATGTGTTAATAAGCCAAACAAAATAAAGTGTTATGAGAAATATAGTACAGTAATATATTTTGACCACCTTGGTTAGTGCAGCAGAATGGGGTGACAATATATATTTTCTCAGGATAGCCTAAAACAGTGCTCTTTTGAAAAGGCAGCTTGTGCTGGTGAGTTTTGTCTATTTATAATGTCACGGAAGATCTGAGGAGGAGTTGAGATAGGTTTTTCTTTTTATTAGAGAGATGTGAATCCAAGCAAAGGAGAATGAATGTGCAGGAGCAGGGCACAGAGGAGGCGGCCAGCAGAAAAGCAGGACCCCGCACTTGAGCGGCGAAGTAGCACCGCTCCGCCCAGGGTCCCCTAGGCGGGCCATCACACCGAAACGCCAGCAAGCCCTGAGCAGGCGGACAAAGTTAGCTACAGGCTCACAAGGATAGAATGAATTCATATCGATCATTTTATTTTAACTTGAAGATATAAGGTACACCATATCCATGTCTTAATGTTAAGTGAAGGCTTTTTCTTTGAGGATGGACCCAGGTTTGGAATTCAGAAACATCTTTTCTTGCTTCCAAGCCCACACAGTAAAATATTGATTTGTGTTCCTTCTCTCTGTACAAAAGATAGCTCACTGTGGACATTGGTGTGCACCTTGCTTTTGCCTGTACTAATTCTTGGATAGCATGCCTTATCAGTACATGGAAGTCCGCATTATTTTTTTGTAGTTGCATGGTGTTTCCTTGAATGGCTATGCCACCATGACGGGCATTTGGGGGTTTTCTGCACTTTTGCTATTATAAACAGTGTTGTGTGAATAGTCTTGGAAATGTCACTTTGCACATGCACAAGAATAAACGTAGGACAAGTTTCCAGGAGTGGGATGGCTGGGTCAAAGCGTGTACGAATTTGTAATTTTTAAATAGCCAGTAGGTATTGTAACTGTTTACACTTCACCAGCAGTGCTAGAGAGTACCTGGGTTCTCCACTGCTTTGCCAAGAGAGTGCATCATCAAACTGAAATATTGGGCAGTTGGAAAGGTAAAAAAGTGTCAAAGTGTCCATATGGTTTTCACGTGCATTTCTCTTATTAGGAAAAGAAGTATGCCTACGGTGAGGAGCACCAACGCTGGAGCCCAGCAGCTTGGGGTTAAGTTTGGGCTCCGCCACTTACCAGCTCTGTGACTTGGGGCAAATTTCTTAGCCTCCGATTCCTATGCACATGTTGCAAAGAATATTGACTGCCTCAGAGGGTTGCATTAATAATTAAATATGCTAACATATGCATAGAGCTGGACTAGTGGCTGTTATTATTACTATTACTGTTAGTGGAGTTGAACATGTCTTTACGTGATTTAGGGCCACTTAGCATTCCTTTTCTATGAATTTTTATCCTTTCCCTATCCCTTGTCTATTATTTGTTGGTTCTTATGGATTTTTATGAGCTTTTCATATGTTGATATTATCCCTTTACATATAATCTGCAGTATTTGTTCACAGTCTGTTGCTTGTCTTTCATTTTTGCCTGTGATATTTTGTCATGCCATTTTTGGCATGTATGCGATTAAATTTATCAATCTTTTCTTCCATGGTTTTAGGATTTTGCTTTATAGTTAGATAAGCCTTTCCAAGTTTAAGGTTGTAAAGCAATTCTCCACAGTGTTTTTCTCTAGGACTGTTGTTATTTCATTTTTTGTGTTTGATTTGAATCTTTGACCCATTTGGAATTTATGCCAGTGTATGGTTACAGAAAATATTTTAATTTGCTTTTATCAAAGATCTTTTTCAAAAGCAGTAAGCTTAGTTTTCAAACAACAAACGCTTTCCACACACAGAGTGCATTTTGTATAATATAATTAAAATTGCAAAATTACAATAACTAGTGTAATAGACACACGCAGGTTTGAGAAGAAACACCCACAATATCTGCCCTCCTGTTGTGGTCATGGATAAGGATGGACATCATGTCTCATGGGCAGGAAAAAAGAATACTCAGAGGGAAAGAATACTGAGGTTAACAAACAAACAAATAAAACCAGGGCCACCCTGCCTGGTGAATCTATAAATTTAAAAGGAGCCTTGAACTGTCACTTCTAAAGCCTGGCCTTCTTTGCAAATTCTTGCAAGGCAGCATTTTTCCTTTCCTAAATGCTTTTGGTTTGCATTGAGGAAGGTGGCTCTTCCTTGACATACCTAATCATAGTGGTGGATTTTGATGCTCTCTGTGAGTGAGTGGACACTCCACTTCTTCACTCTCCATATCTTAATACAAAGTCATTGAACTGGAAGTGGGGAATGGGTCATAAAGCTGACTGTGCCAGTAAACTCTGCTTTTCTGGTTTTTAAGGCATCTGAGGGACCGATGGCTCAGGTAGGAGCTGGCTGCGTTCTCCAGGCTGGCCGCAGCTGTTGTAGCACCCACAGAAATCTGTTAGATCAGAAAAGTATGGAATGTGGAGGGTGGCAAACTCGGCTGCTATAAAAGCATTCCTAAACCTCACAGCCTTTGTGGACACCTCGGGGAGAACATGGCTTCTCCTACGTGGGTGGTCACCCCAAGAGCCACCTATTTCTGGTACAGCTGCTAAGGAATGAAAAACGAAGAAATTTAATGAAAGTGTTTTTGTCCCTGTTGTTGCTTCTAAATACAAGGTTTTCTTATTAATTAAGACTTCTTCAAGCAACATAGGGAAGTGTGTTGCAGTCCACTCATTCATACAGTCACCAGGAGTCGGAGTTGACTCGAAGCATGTAACACACACTCTCTAGTCATTCCTCATATTTATTGAGCCAGTGGTTCTCAACCTTGACTCTGGACCAAAATCGCCTAGGGCACTTGGCCTAGCTCCAGACCTAGTGATTCTGATGTGCTGCCAGGGTTGCGAGCCAGTGCATTAATCTTCATTTTATTTTATTTCTGTGTGAAGTACCATAGTGGAGGACAAAAATCAGGGCTTTTTAAAAATGAGGCCTCTGGTTCACCTTCTTTGTTAAAAGGAAGATTTAGGGATTCCACCTCAGAGTTAGAATCCCTGGAGATGGAGACCATAAGTCTGCATGAATTAATAAGCTTCCAGGTGATTTTGATGTACACTAAAGCTTGAGAATTGACATGAACTCATTCCTAGAGTATTTGAAACTAACAAAAATTCAATGAACTTTATGATTGTGAAGATAGGTTCAGTTTGAGTAAATTTAATATCTATGGTATAAGAGATTTAAAAATACATGTGAACTTAACTATGAGTTTCAGTAGTAAAAATATACATCGAGGAGAGAATAATAGACAATTTATAAATAAATTCGATAGCTATCTTAAAATGGGACTTGAAAAAATCAAAATAGGGTACCTATGGTATACGTATTGTAAAATTCACTGGACTTACAAATTTAAAACTTTTTCTTAATGACTTGGATAAAGCTCACTTATAATTAAATGCAAGCTGTCTAGAACCCAAAATCCCTCTATAATCAGTAATTCAGTTAGTGATTCCATTTCTACAGTGGTATACTTTTTATTTTAAATTCAAATTCTTAAAAATTATGGTAAATGAAAATGTGATCTGTTCCATTTGTCTCCCTACTGGAAAGATACGCAATGTGAAACAAATGCACCAACACATCTGCCTCCCGAAAGATAATTTTATGAAAGGTAAACAGATAAAAAATTTATTTAAACCAAGAAGCGATCATGTTACCTATGAATACTATTGATATAATTTAGGTTCTTCTTGTTCTGATATTGGATCATCCAATCACTGGAGGCACCACTGAGGTGTAAGACCACCAGTAGGATCCCTACAGAGTGGGAGTTAAGCACATGGTCTTGCAATTGGAGATGCCTGGGTTCAAGTCCAGATTTTGCTGTGGTTTGTGAGGACATTGGTTGCATTACTAACCTTTAGCATTGGTTATCATTTATTAGAGAAGTAGTAGTCCTAATATCAGATTAGCACCAAGACCCATATAATGCATATGAATATATTTACATGTATTCCAACAGTAGCATTGTATTAGTCAGGGTTCTTCAAAGCAACAGAACCAGTAGGAGATATGTGTACATACAAAAGGAACTTTATTATGAGGAAGTGGCGCACGTGATTATGGAGCCTGAGAAGTCCCACAATCTGCCGTGGGACTCCTGCAGACCCAGGAAAGCCGTGGAATAATTCAGTGCAAAGTCCTGCGTCTGAAGGCCAGACATCCAGGGGAGCACGGTTGTACATTCCAGTCCAAGGGCGGGAGAAGACGACATGAGATGCCCCAGCTCAACACTGAGGGAGGAGAAAGGGACGGAGCTCTCCTTCCTCCACGTTTTATTCTATTCAAGTTCTCTGTGGACTGAATGATGCCAACCACATTGGAGAGGGCAATCTACTTTACTGAATCCACAGATTCAAGTGCTAATCTCACCCAGAAACGCCTCCCTAGGCACACTCAGAAATAAGGTTTAATCTGGGTACACCATGGCCAGCCAAGCTGACACATAAAATCAACCGTAACAGCATCAGGGTTTATTTCGTGAAAGAATATGTTTCTCTATTTCGAGTATGTAGTCCTCAAAGACATCTCTATTCTGGCCTTTCCATCTTTATTTGAGAGTACTGAAGCCCATCTCTTCCACTTTGAATACTCTCTGTTTATTTAAACTGTCAAACCATGTTTACAGATTCATTATATATTTTGTGAGAGGCTACTGTGAGCCGGGGCTCTAGTCACCAAGTATTACAGAGATGAATAAAGTTCTTGACCTCAAGGAGTATATTCTTTCATTGGAAATAAATATATATATAGAAGCAATTACAACTCACTTTCAGAACTGTTACAATGAAGGTAATAGTTAACTGATTACCCAGTTCATTACAAAACCCCCCTGTTCTGTTCCTGTGTGTGTGTGGTAGTGGGTGGTGGCAGACCCATCATTCCGTATAATAAAATGCCCTGTACCCTCGGAGGCTAGTAATGACACTCACTCAGTTAAATAGAGGCAAGCGGGTAAGTTTAACCTGTTGCTTTTACAAAGAGGCACGGATATGGAAGAGTGCTAGACTGGGGCTCAGAGGCCCAGCGGGTAATCTGGGCTGTTTCTTATACTGCATGCTTGTTCTAGTTCCAACAATCTCTTTACCTCTTGTTTGAGGCTCCTTACCAGTAAAGTACTAAGTTCTAAGTCATACTCTATAATTTTATCAGATGACTGTTGCTACCAGATAAAACACTTATTGGGACATACTTATACCACAAAAATGTGTTAATTGTTCATCTAAAATTAAAATTTTAATTGGACACCCTACATTTTTATTTGCCAAATCTGACCCTGTGTGAATTAGAATAACTTAAATTCTAGCCAGGCCGGTAAGGGTGCCGAAAACAGGGAAGCCACAGTTTCTTTCCCTGTGAAATTAGTATGTAGAGAACAAGGAAAATATTGAGGAAGAAAACTCTCTGGAAAACACGTAGAAGATGAGACACAGAGTAGGAAGTAGTCACGCAGCTTGCAGATCTGAGTCCTGTGTTGGTCAAGTCCTTTTGTATCATCCAGTCTAATGGAATGTTGGAGGGGGAGAAAAATCATCTAGAGCTTTGTTCTGTGAAGGTCCCCATGATTAAAGCTTTTTGAGAGGTATATGTAAACAACCTTGTTGTTTTTCTGGGTTCAGATTTAACAAACACTTATCAAGCAGCTAATATATATCAGGTACTGTACAAGGTACTTTGACATGCATGTCTTATACAATAAAGGGTAGTGTTAGCTGGTCCTAGAATTAAGAGAGTATTATTGAGTCTGAAAAGTTATTGTGTTAAAGGACAAGATGCAGAGCTTGCTTGCTAGTCTAGACACACACCCCCCGAATAAGTTCATAGTTCACCATACTTTGAACCTGAGAATTAGAAAAAAGTGCTTCTGGAGCTAACAGAGTTAAATGAACAATACTTGCCATTTCCAGAAAAACTGACTCACAGGTTTTTGTTTAGGTTTGGTTTGGTTTTGTTTATTTAACCCTGTGCAGCTCCACAGTGCTCTGAGCAAACCATTGCCTTGACTATGTGTCGTACAGCAGAATCACTATTGTGTCTCTGAGTGTCCTTTCTCCCTGGGGAGCATGCATCTTCCACTCTAAAATCCCAACGTTGTCTGAGCATCCATCACGTGGGAATGAATAGTTTTCCTGCTGTTCTTTACATAGACATGGTGTAAAATACAGCCTGGTTTATGCTTTCAATCATCCAAATTTGTGTGGGCATGATAGGGGATGCCATACAATCTTCTTTCGGTATTTAGAGCTTTACTGACATAATTGCAGCCCAGTCACATTTCTAAGATAACTAGTACAATATGTACATATTTAATTCAAAGTTTCCTGGAGGATTTTAGGCAAATAATGACTATGTTTTAAGTCATCTCAAAAAAAAGAAGAAAAAAAAAAACCCCAGAGACTCAGAAGTGAAAGTGCTTTAAACTCATCTGGGCAAGATTCCTCTGGGCAAATGTGCTTATTCCTTCAGCTTTTGGTATCCATCCCTGTCAAGGACCCTGCTTCCCTTGCATCCCAGACCTGGCCTCATGTTCTGGACCATTCTCTTCTGTCCCACCACCCAAGTTTAACATATCATACTGTTGTCTTAAAGTCCTATCAAGTGACTTGTAGGTTAATATGATAAGTTTATTCTAGTGTGCTAGTAAAACTTAATGGCTGGATAAGTTATTACTCCAGATGACATACTTACATTTTAATGGTGACCTCTTATGGCTTACCAGCAAGTGGAGGCCAAGCTGGGAATGGAAGCTGAAATTAGAACGGGTCAAGATTCAGGGAAAGTTATCTCTGCACAGAAACTCTCAGCCCTCATCAAATCACACCCTTAGACCTCTCTTTCTCTGGTCTAAGTTGGCAGCCGACTTACAATACAAAGATTATGAATGTTCTTCTGAGATGAAGAACCCATGTGGCTTTTAAATGTCTCTACTTTTTATAGTAGCAGAAAATAAAGTCACGATGAAACTGCCTCTGTGTGTGTGAATGAAAACTCATACACTGTGGTGAAGCTGCAATAACATGCATAGTGTAGATAAGCCCTCTCATTTGGATCACAGGCTTAATTAAAACAAAATATAGAAATACCAAGGTTGAAGATGTATATATGCATTGTTAAAGCAGTCACTCGAAAGCTTGCCCAGAGTAAATACTGATCATGGTTTTCTCTTCTTCATACTGTGTAGATACACCTGGCTCCTAGAGAGAGTAGGGCAATTCCAGGAGAAACACTGAGACACCACCGGAAAATTAGAAGGGAAAGGACAGCGCAGTGCCTGAAACAAAGTGGAGAAGAGGGGAGAGCACTTTGACAAGGGGATGAAAAATCCTGAAGAATCATTCTAGAAATTCCACAAGAAGTCATCTCTTAGCTGTTAGGCGTGAGAGCTTCTGACCTCAGTCAAGGTTATAAGCCAAGTCTGATTTCTCTTTTCCTCATATATGGAAGCCAGGCTTTCAGTTACATTGCTTTTGTGCATATTTGTTCCCTGGCAACATACCTGATTTTTTTTTTTAATTTAAGATGGTTGCAGTGGGTTAGAACAAATTTATTACTACACTGATATCGATACACATTTCTCTTCAGTACAGGCCTCTCCCCTGATGGTTACACTCACACATTCAGGTTTTTTGAGCATCCTTGTACATGAGACACAGAGAGCTATGTATGCAACATGCCTGAAACTGACCTCATTGTCTATTTGTACCATTTCCATTCACCTTGAGAGCTATTTTTTTTACCTTTACTGCTAAGCCCTCATTTTTAAAACCAATCAATCAAGTTATGCTAAGTCAAAACAATTCTCAATCCTTGCCATCAAGTCCATCTCAGTTACTACCACTCCAGTTCACGGAATTTCCTCCTTAAATTTTCTGGACTGGGTTATTTCAGTAATTTCCAATTTATTCACTGACCTCCATCCTTGTCTCATTTATCTCTATCTGGTATATGCAGCTAGAATGACCTATCTAAAAGACAGTTCTTCTAAAGTTACAGTAAGAAATCTCAAGGTTCCACAGAAAGTTCTCCATGGCCTGATCATTCCAACCCCTCAGCAACTTCTCTGGCCATTCCTCACCCTGTGTTTTGTAATAATTTGTTGAGCTTTCCCACCCCCATTCCTGCACATGAACAAATAGACAAGCAAAAACTCTCCACTTTCCCAGTGGGTGGGGGCAGAATCTTGTTCACTTCCGTATGCTCAGCATAGTGTGATGGAAGCAGACTGCCCTGAATTCTAGCTCTGTCATTTAGGAAGGAGCTAGTGAGTTAGCAGCGCCTCCATGCCTCGGTCTCCTCATTTGTAAAATGGGGATAATAGTGCCTACTTACAAGGTTACTGTGAAGCATAAGTGGCAGACATTTGAGATAGTATCTGACATAGAGTAGGCAACACGCTGTTATGTATTATTACAGAGAATGTGCTTATTATCTTATGAAACTGAAGTTGTATAAAGAGAAATTGTTTTAGGGGAAGGAAAGGAAAGTCATTACTTCAGGGTCTGACTCTAGTGGTGAGAGCTGACTTGAGTCCACATTTGAAAGAAGAATTAGACCATTGTGCCAGCGAGTGTCGCATAAGGTGTGAGGGAAATCCCTAAGCAGAGGTCCCCCAAACTACAGCCTGAGTTAATATCCCGGTATCCTTGAGGGCCAGCCCATCCTGTGTAGAATCTGTTTCTTCTTCGGAGGTGGCAGAAAGCATCTTGTCCTTGTCTGAATTAAGCCACCTGGTTTCTGTCTGGGAAGATAATAGATGTTTTCAGCAAGAAGATTCTTCCAGTTCATGGCTCAATCCTGGCGTGTAAGTGATGGTCCAATGAATGACCATTCCTTTTTGACATATTTCCCAGCTCTTCTCCCAAACCCAATTAGTCTCATATACTCACAAAAGTGGCCTTCTGAGTCCTCTCACTCTCTTTTTATTATACACGTAGATCACACAGGCTTTAGTAGCCACAGCGATTGATTGCCTAGTGGTACAAGAGGTCCTTCCCACTTTCTCATGAGGTCTTGGAACTCTTTCCTCCTCACATGTGAGGAGAGATTCTGAGAAAGCACCTGCTTGAGCCCCTCTAGCCATGTGGTCTGGAGGACAGAGTATGGTCCTGTAGCTGATACTCAAAAAAGTTATGTCCACCGAATGGTCGATGTTCTTGGAATAAACATACTCTTCTTCCTCCCTTACCCACTGCTTCTCAGTCGGTGTGACAATGTCGGCATCCAGAAGGATTCTGAGACCAGGGTTGATCCCTGTGGGAAAAGGAAAAGTTTGCAAGGAATTCTACTCTAACTACAAGAATATTTTGATGCCCGTGTGCAGGGGCTCCTTCATGAGCAAGAGTCTGTAATGACTGGACTTTAATTGGTGGCCCTTCTACCCTTTTTTTTCTTTTCTAAACCATTTACCATGCAGAAAAAGTGAAAGAGGTAAACAATGTGGTACAGATATCAGATTTTTCTGGCTCTTGAGAATTTAATCGACCAACAATAATTGGTGGTAATTGACCGATACAATTGGTTTCCCTGTGGTTGCCTGAAAAGACTGTGTGGTAAATGACTTAAAGACAGAGGGTGAAATCGGGGGCCATTTTGAAATTGCTGCAGCTCTTTTAATCCACAGAGGTACCATTTAGTAAATTAGTGTTTTGTTGATGAGGTTTAGTTCCAGAGGTTGTTCACCGAGTAAGAGAAATTGGCTAAACACTGACAAAAATGCTAATATATTTTCTCTGTGGGTAGCTATAACTTCTAAATTACAGTGAGCTTAAGTATTTTAAATTAGAAACAGAATAATCTGTTTTCCAATGAATATTTAACACAGTTGGAGTTATAGCATTTCAGCTAGATATAAATAGAAATTACAACTCATAGTTAATTAAACAATTCAAAGATCCCTTCCTGTTTTACAGTCTGTTTTCCGTATCAGGGTATAATCTGAGTGAATTAAGTGCAAAGACCCATAATACAATGATTTGCATAAGGCTGCCAACAAAAATAAACCTGGCTGTGATTAACTCTATGACAATGGTGTTAGCTTAGCTGTACAGGCTCACGGAAGCGTGCAGAACAAGAGCAATTAGATCCACAAACTGATTTATTACATAGGCTGCAGGTGTTGAGTTTTATGGGAATTGGGGATTATCAGACTTGCCTCTACATAGTTCAGTTTAGTTACATGGTCTCTTCTTAAAAACCATTCTTTGGAACATTAAAAGAAATAGACATAGTGTCTTAATTCCAAACTTTTTTTAAAAAGTTAATTTGACTTAAAAATGTAAAAATTTTGGTGTGAGTTTTAGTAATGTCAGAATGAAACCAGTGTTTAGGAATAATATAACTTCTCACTCATGGCAAAATGTGTGTGTGTGTGTGTGTGTGTGTGTGTGTGTGTGTGTGTGTTTAAGAGTCCATAATTAAGCGGACAAAGCACCACAATGCTTGCGAGGCCATTGCAGGGGATGGGGGGAGGGGGGAGTTGGGGTGGGTCCATTGGTACGGTGTTTCTTCTCAAAGTGGTACTTGGGAATAAAGTGTAAGATACTGTATTTACTAATTATTGAATCATACATATCATTTTGATTGATTTTTTAATGAAGGACTTCTGGGTATTTAATTATGTTAGGGAAGAAAAAATAACTATGAGAGAATATTGATTTAATACTAAATTTCAGAAGGTAGTAGTTCCACTAATTTCTAAAATTAGATTTTATTTAACAGTAAAAATAAATTTCACATCAAATCAGAGACATTGACACAGTGTGTTTGCTGTTATTTTTATTGTGGGAAAAAACTGTCAGAGTCATAAAATGGTGGAAATGTTGAAGATTTCAAGCACTTTATTACAGAAAAAAAATGATCTTTTATAGCAGTAAATTTTAAAGAACCACTAATGTTTCTCTCTCTAATGTGTGGATTCTGCTTTTTTCAATTTCCTTTAAAAAAGTATAAATTTGCAAAGTCATCAGGCTTGAGTTGGTGGTTTCCCTAAGTATATTCTGTATTGTGGTATCTTCCAGAAGTTACAAATATATTCATAAGCTACTTAGGAATTTGCTATTGCTATGTTTGTAAATACGATATTACTCTGGCCTTGAAAGATGGAATGAACCTTATACGGGTTGCAAAACTTACGGTTCAATTTTTGTCTGTTAACTGTTTAATGAATACTTTATTGACTTTGGCTTAAAATATTCACATATGTGTTTCTCATGCTTAATTCTGTAATTTACAGGGTCTCTTCCTTCTACACATTTTAGATTATAAATGCTTGACTTAAAGCAGCTGCATTTTCACTTCGTCTCTCACCCTTGGCATATAAGGCCTGCTCTGGGCCTTGTCTTCATTTACCTTTCACCAGATTTCAAATATGCAGCATTTTTCTTGCACTTCTTGAAACCAAGCAAATTATTCACAAATGTTATAGGGTGACTGAAGCTAATGGTCTACTTTTCTTAAAATTCTTTTGCCCCTGTGTTTTACTTGAAAGAACACTGATTTTGGCTGGGGTCTGCATTACTGAGGCCATAAGAGTAATCTGAACATACAAGTATAAAGAATTTTTCGTAGTAACCTCGTCTTAATTTTTTCTTCATTTAAATAACACAGCATTATTGTTACATTGCTGAAATTGCTGAAAAGGACACATTGATAAAATGAAGGAAAACTTATATAGTCTAAAAAAATAAGTAAACTCTAAATCTTAAGTGAATTAATATTACAGTGTAAAGCATTTTTAATTGCAAGGGAGAAACAGCTTTTATATTTTTACTCTTGTCTCACAATTTTGTTGGTTTTGGGGTTTGTTTGGGATTCTATGAAATAAAGCGCTATCCTACTTCAGATCTACAAAGCCCAGCTTTGTAATTATTTGCAAAGCTACTCTATTTCAATACTGAGATTATAATTTATAATGAAACAAAAAATGTTAAACTGAATTTTATTTTGAAATTTTTATAACTGATTCAGTCTAATCCTATGTGGACAAATGGCTTTTTGAAATTCACTATAGAAAGTTTCACTTGTGAAAAGCGAGGACTTACAACCTTGATTGCTCTACCCAGCAAAGCTATTATTTAGCTGCTGAAGGGCAGATAAAGTGCTTCCCTGACAAGGTAAAGCTAAAGGAGTTCATCGTCACCAAGCCATTATACATGAAAGGGTAAAGGGGCTCATTTAAGAAAAAGGAGATCAAAACTACGAACATTAAAATGGCAACAAATTCACAACTATTAACAACTGAATCTAGAAAACAAACTAAGCAAACAACTAGAACAGGATGACAGAATCATAAATATGGAGATATCTTGGAGGGTAATCAGCTGTGGGGGAAAGGGGGAGAATGGGGGAAAAGCTGTAGAGATTAAGAAGCATTATTGGTAGGTACGAAATGGACAGGGCGATGTCAAGAATAACATAGGAATGGAAAAGCCAAAGAACTTACATGCATGACCCATGGACATGAACTAATGCAGGGATTGCTGGAGGGAAGGGAGTTATTGGGTGGAGGGGGCAAAGGGGGAAAATTGGGACAACTGAAATAGCATAATCAATCAAATATTTTTAAAAGAAAATTTCACTTGGAAAAATATAATGTGTAATCTATAAAGAAATTCAAAATACAGGCTGTGGCAAAAGTAGGTTTATAGTTGTAAGTATGCAAAAAACAGAATTTATTATTATATTATTATTTATTATTGAATTATTTTTATATGAACAACTGAAAACCTACTTTTGCCATACCTTGTATTCAAAGTGTTTAAAGTAATGAAAATACTTTTTTCCATAGTGGGAATAAATTGATTTTCACATGTGGTATTGGATAAGAAGACTTTTAGAAAGCTCATATGACACAGTTTTCTATTAGTAGTTCACCTCCATGGTCTTTTTTTGGAGGAAGAAGGGTGTAAATGCCTAATGGGCAGTTTTACTGTCTGTATACCATTGGCTAATAGATTGCTACTGACTTGATAACACACACTGCTCTAATTCTGGGCCTTTGAGCTCTTGAGAGACCATACTCCAGCTCTGGGGGCAGAGTGGTGAGGCTGGTGAGTGAGAGAAAGAACAAGACTGTGGGTAGCATAAGAGATACACCTGTCTCTAGAGAACATATGACGAGGTCTCTCCAGAAGGTGTCCAGACATGTACTGTGAAACATAGAGACATTGAAGAAGATAGAAGATACAAGAAGCATTGTACACAGGACAATGATGCCTCAGTCCCCTTCAAAAGTAGGCACCTCAGGACCTCACACAGTTCTCTCAGTGTCTCTTCCACTGTTCAAAACACTCTGCAAAATCCTTCACTAGAATTGCCATCAGCTGCTCCATCATTTTTTTCCTGAATCTCATCAACAGTCTGAAATCTCTTCCCTTTCAAAGGTGATTTTAGTTTTGGGAAAAGCCAGAAGTCACAGGGCCAAATATGGGGTATAGGGGGGCTGAGTCACCTGGGTGATTTGGTATCTTGCCAAAAAACTCTGCAGGAAAGGTGATGCAGGAGTGGGAGTGTCGTCATTATGAAGCTGCCAATCAGCAGTTGCCCATAGCTGGAGCCATTTCCATCATATTGCATCTCTCAACTGGTGAAGAACACTGAGGTAGTACTCCTTATTAATTGTTTGGTCCAGAGGGGTGTGCTTTGTGATGGATGATGCCTTCCCAATCAAAAAACACGCTTAACACGGTCTTGATCTTGCTGCAACTTTGCTGCCCCTTCTTCAGGCATGGAGAGCCAGCAGCTTCCATTGGGTTGACTGGGACTTCGTTTTGGATCATAGCCATATACACATGATTCATCTCTGGTTATGACCATCTTGAGGCAATCTGATTCATTGGTAGTGGTTTGAGTCATGTCATTAGCAACTGCAGCACCATGTTCCTTCTGCTCTGGTTGCAGAAGTCGTAGAATGAATTTTGCCGCAACACATTTCATGCCAAAATCTCAGGCATAGTAGTCTTTGGAATCCCCAGGTCAGCTTCTACAAAGTTCTCACACTTTCGGTTGCTGATCTTTGTTGATTGTAACCCCTACACATTCAATATTTTCAGATGTTCTGCTTGTTGTAGGCCTCCCAGAATGCCGATCACTTTCAACAGATTCTTGACCATCTTTGAAGCATTTGTGCCACACTTTTATTTGTGCTACACCCATTGCATTGTCCCCAAAGGCCTTCTGAATCATCTGAATAGTTTCTGTGAAGGAATGTTCAAGCTTAACACAATTTGATGAAGATTCATTGCTCTCTTAACTCAGTCATTTTAAGAGTGATGGCCACACAATACACATGCTTACTGAACTGCATCTGCCACCGCCATTGACTAGTCAGTGAAATCGTCATTGTTCACACATGCGCATTCCAGTCCACTCTCTTGGCTGCCAGGTTACATCGATGTTGCACAAACTGTTCTCATTACATTAACAGTGGCTGGACTTTTTCTGGACAGACCTCGAATGTGTTGGTTTAGTGTCATATCTATCATTCTGCAGGCAAGGGGGAGGAGCCATCTGCCAAGGACAGATAATTCCCATCTCTTCCTGTCATTTTCTCTCTCCATATTCTTATTACGTTGAAAAGATGTTGCATTCATTTCCAGTCTAATAAAACAATTTTCAAAACTTGCTGAATGTGAAAGCGATCAGCATGTTTCTAAGGTAGTTCTTTCATAGGTCTTTACTTGGAATGGCCCACTCTGTGGGTTGTGTATGTTGCCAGCACCCTCCTGGGCACATGGCACTTACCCCTGTTCCTCAGTCCAGACTCCATCATGGAATCAGTTTTAAATGTGACACTGGGGTCACTCCACTGCTACAGATTAGAGGTGACACTTGACCTGAACCCTGTCTACCATCTTGCTTAGGAACCATAGTTCCTGCAAGGCCGATAGTTGCCATCCGGAGTAAGATAGGCCTAAGCTTCTTCCTCAGATGCTGGCTGGTATAAACCCAATGCTGGGTGCAATCAAGTCAGCTTTGCTTGTTAAGTAGAAATGCAAATTTCAATGAAAATAAATATGAAGCACATTCAATTAGCTGAATTAGTTGTCCTAGTAGACAACTTATGCCTCACACCTTCATCTACTGTTAGTAACCACCGCATAATTGAATTTGGGATTGCAGGTTTTATTCTCGTAGGGGTAGAAATCGTCGATACCTGTATATTAGTTTGCTATGCCTGCCATAACAAACCACCACAGACTGGGTGACTTGAACAGTAGAATTTATTTTCCCCAAATTCTGAAGGCTAGTTGTCTGAAGTCAAGGTGTCAGCAGGGTTGGTTTCTTCTGAGGCTTCTCTCTTTGGTTTGGACATGGCTGTCTTCCCCTTCTATTTCCATGTGGTCTTCCTTTTGTGCCTGTCTGTGTTTTAATTTCTTGATCTTATAAGGACACAGATCATACTGGATCAGGGCCTATCCATGTAACCTCACTTAACCTTAATTATCTCTAACAGTTCTGTCTAGAAATACACTCACACTCTGAGGTACTGGGGTTAAAATTCCAGTCTATGAATTTTGGGAGGTACATAATTCATCCCATAACAGCTGTTTTACTCTCTGATTAAGAACTCTCTTCTCTTTGAGCCTTATTCATTGGAACAAGGAGTTCATTTCTTCCTGGCCCTGCAAATAACTACAGAGTTTAGCTTCCTCAAACAGTGCCCCATTTTTTCCCTCATTGCTTTCTCTGAAAAATAAAAAGAGGACACAGTGACATTCAGGAGGTGGAGTGACCTAGGACACTAATGTCCTGGGTTCTAGCCCTTCTGCTGCCACTAATTAGCTGTCTGGTCTTGCAGATGTCACTTGGCCACATGTGCTTTATACATATTCTTTATGAAATGAAGAGGTGAGACCAGGTGATTGCTTAGGTTCCTCTTAGAGCTACTATTTTGAGACTCTACCTACTAGTATTTCATTCATTCAATCATTAATCTACTCCTCCACCACTGGAATGTCAGTAGTGCGACCCACGTCACGTGAGCTTCCTCCCTGGGAGGATCAGTGATGTCCAGCTGAAGTGGCCAGAGCCCCTCACAGGTGTTCGGTCCTTTCTCTTCCTCTGGCGCTCTCTTTTCTAGACAGCGCTCCTTTACAGCGTGCAAGTCTCTGCCTCAAGGAACGATATTTACATTTTCACAGGTTACCACCTTCTCCTCTAAATAGCTCTGCCAGTTGTGGGTGCTCAGTTAGTTTTTGCTTCCAAAGGCTTTTTCCTAAAGATACTAGACTTTTTATTGTGATTTATAAACATGTTTTAAAACCTAATTATGCCATGGTTTCTCAAAAATTTATCTTGCAAATTCCCTAAATCATACCCTTCTCTCATATATATATATATATATATATATATATATATATATATACACAAAACATATGTAAAATATCACCCCTTCAAATATTTCTTCTAAATACTTCTATTTATTTTCTATAGATATTGGTATTGGTGTATCCAATATACCAACATTTATGATATATCTGTAAAGTATATATTAATAAACAACTAATTTTCTAATTATTTCATTAAAGACATAAGTTATAAAAACATTTATGGTTCTGTTGATAATGTAAAGTAACATCAACGCAAAGAACCAGTAAGGTTTAATTCTGAAATAACTATTCCTGCATTAGCTACCCCATGGTTACTTAATTAAGAGAATCAAGAAATCTTGTCAATCAGTTTTAATGGTGGAGAATCCTTTCCCTTCAGGAAGGCTTGTGGTAAGTGGGCAAAAATGGTAACCAGCTTCTCCAAAGTTGAAGGCATTATTATGTACTAAAGGTCACCCACAACTTTTAGAATAGAAGACCAGCTGTGTAAACTGAAAGATGTTGTCATAAAGAAGTGCCAAACAAAACTTTGGTGCTGTTTGCTGACTATGCTGAAGGGGAGAGAAGCTAAATTCTTGACCATAGTTTAGAAAATTCTTGGGACAAGCATAGCCTCTGGGAGGTGCTTACGCCCCTAGGTCTGGGATCCAGTCTTAGAGATCACACTTGGTCTATCACCTTGGTCCTCAGCATCTCCCTAATGACAAGGTCTGGACCCTACAAGGTCAGGCTCAGGAAGCAGCTGGGAGGCTGTGCTCTTGACTGGCTTTGTTAAGCTGCCAGTTCTTAAAACCTGGAAGTAATTCTTTAAATGGTTTGGGATCAGCATCAACTATGATGTGGTTGCAGCATTGTCAACTGAAGTTGATTAAAATACATGTCGTTCTCTATGACACTATAATTAAAATAACCCAATTTCCAAATGATGTGCAACTTTTTGTAGTCCTAGAGCTAGAATTCTTTCATGGTTTAAAATTGTATTCATGCTCCGCACATGATCTGAAACTATTGCTGTTAGCTGTAATTGGCACAGAAGCAGTCACAGGGTGCTTGTTATGCTCCTACTGTCTACCTGAAACTCTTTCAAAACTCACACAGGGATCAGACCCACGGAGATTACGGTGTAGTCAAAGAGGCAAGACAGGCTTAGGTGAAACGTTAGTGAGCAGGGGAATGGTGGTTAGCCGTGATGCTCTCCTTATGTATGTGTGTACCTGTGCATCTATATGTTTATTTTTATCTATCGATGCTCTAGTTGTTTAAAACAAAGCATTTGTCATAGTTGTGACATAGTACAATAGGATAAAAGTATGAAGGACCTAAAGTGTAGTGGAAATATGGATAGAGGTAAAATGAAGCCAGGAATAAGAATAGTTAACAAAGATGAACATTCCAGAAAGTTCTAAAAGAAAGTATCTTAAGAGGTAAGTGGAAGACCAGAAACCAGTGACTATCAGGTTGATGTAGGGTTTTCCTTTTATGTTCCGATCACCAAAAGGTTCAGCTACAGGATTAATAGCATGCGTCAGATAAAAACATCTCAGAAGCTCGAGAGAAATAGCTTTCTTGATATGAGCTCTGAAGGAATTGTCTCCAGTGCTTCTGTCCATAAAAGGGAAATGGTAGAAACTGTCCTCAGTCAGCATCTTATAGTAAAATGACGTCGCCTTGTTTCTTACTAAGTCCTGGACATAAGTAGGAAATACCTCTGAAGAATATATTTGGTAAATTTCTAATTAGAGGCTAATGGTCCACAGTGGCATTGAAGAGGTATGTGTAGATCTGTCTTTACTGAGGAGTGAAAATTAAGCTATCTCCCAAAATCACTATGTTGGATAGTCCTTTTCTAAAAGATTTTATTATTTATTTTTAGAGGGGAAGGGAGGGAGAAAGAGAGGAGAGAAACATCAATGTGTGGTTATCTCTCTTGAAACCCCTACTGGGGACTGGGCCTGCAAACCAGGAATGTGCCTTGACTGGGAATCGAACCAGCAACCCCTTGCTTCACAGGCTGGTACTCAATCCATTGAGCCACACAAGCCAGGGTGCGTAGTCTCTAGTTTAATTCTCATGGCTGTTATTTTGTGAATCTGGGCTTTTATTATATTGAAGTATAACATATACAAAAGAAAGTATATAAAGATCAAATCTCAAGTGTATAATCTGATGAATATTTACATCTGTATACCTTTGTTTCAAACTATCACCCAGATCAAGATTCGGAACAACTCTAGCAAGCTCCAAAGGTCCCTACTCCTCCTTCCCAGTCAATACCTATCATTGTTTTGATATTTATGACAATTGATTAGTTGTACCTCTAAGAGAACTTCATAAAAATTGAATCAGATAGTATCTATTCTTTTGAATCTTGCTCAGTATAATCTTCATGAGATTCATTTTTAGGTTTTTTTAGATGGCTCTTCATCCTTTTCATTATTATGTGGTATCATACAAATACTTCACAATTTATTTGTCCTTTATACCATGGATACACATTTGGGTTGTTTCTCCTTTTCTGTCATTATGAGTAAAACTGCTATGAAAACTCTTGTGCATGTCTTTTGCTGGACATACGCACTCATTTCTTCAAGGACTGGAATTGCTGGTCAGAGGCAGACAGTGCTTAGATTTAGAAGATACTGCCAAACTACTTTCCAAAACCAATGTGCACTTCCACCAGCGATGTTTGAGCTTCCCAGTTGTCGCATCTCTCCACCAACCCTTTATTGTGAATCTTTAAAAACTGTAGCAATCCGGTGGCTGTGTGGTATTATCTCTTTGTGATTTTAATTTGTATTTCCTTGATAAGTTGAATACCTTTTCTTATGCCTGTTAGTTATGTGGTTGGTGTCCTTGCCCACTTTTTAAAAAATAGGATTTTTTTGGTCTTTTTCCAGATTGTTTTTAAGAAATCTTTATATATTCCGGGTACGAGTCCTGTGTTGGGTATGTGCATGTCAGGTACCTTCTCCCAGTCTGTGTTTCACCTCCTTCCTCTCTAGTGCTTTCTGATGAACAAAAGACCATATGTTTTTGATAGGAGTTAGACAGAAGAGAGAGCATTACAAATTATGTTCTCTGACAAGAAGCTACAGTACAGCATATGTTTTGCTAAAATGGTTAAATTATAGGTACAGGTAGAAAATTGCACAGTGGAGAATAGGGTAGTAATTGTATGGTAGATAAGTATAGGAAAAGTTACAGATCTTTGTAGACTGCTTTAGGGTCAAAGACTTAGAGAATGTTCACACTGGGAGGATTTTTAAAAATCAAGATCTGTTTGAAGTCCTTATTTTACAGATGAAAATGAGGCCTAAGAATGTTAAATGACCCACAATAATTAAATTAGATTTTTTGTGGAAAGTGAAATTAGAGCTGCTTCCTAAGACTATGTGAACTACACCTGGGAAGATTTTTCGGGATTAGTCCTCACTTCAAATAATTTGTTTCGTTAGCCCAATAATACACCTGAATTTCTAAGTTGGCCCCAAAATTTTCAGAAGCAGGGGAATTGAGAAAATGTGGTTACCATGAACAAACCACCTACTGGGTGTGTGGTCCTGATTACATCAGTTCACATCTATGAAATTCTTGCTGGGGTTTTAAGGACAATAACGAGTCATCCCTCATTCCCCACTCCTGAGTTTGGAACTGAGAAGTGACCTGGGGTCACTTGCTGACGTCTAAAGTAGCACCTTTATTACCATGCGGGCTGAATTAGGAAATGTGAGGTGAGGGCATGGTTAAAGTCTCTAATGTTCATGCCCTTTTCCCTTTCTCCCAGCATGAACTTGAGCCACCCCCTTTGAGGGAGGTTTGGGTCTGCAGGGCTAATCTGCTTACTTAGAGGCTCACATGTGCATCCTGACAGAAAGAAAAAGACAGGCACACGTCCAGCTCTTCCTCTAAGAGTCAGGCCTGGGTTCTGGGCTCCAGGCTTACACAGAGGAGTGTGGGAACCGAGCAGGCAGTCTTCTCCGGAGCCTGAAGATGCGGAGGGAGAATGCACCGTCCACCAGGCAGGACTACCACCCTTCTCCCAAGAGGAGCCATGACCTGGCAGCAGAGAAGGGGACCCACAGCTTCTTACCAAATGCTATTTTCCTTGGGGTGCGAAGCAGAAGCTTCCTGATCTAAAGGCCGTTAGGAACACGAGGGAAAGAAAATAATTCCTCCTACCAATGCAGTTTCTCTCTTTTAAATAGGGTTAGTTATACCCCTTGTGTGTGCCTCTCAGGATGGTGGAGGGAACCCAAGGCACCAATCCAAGTGAACGGAGGAAAAGCACTGTTAGCGCAGCAGGTTTTCCATGTTAGAATTCTGACTGTGCGCCACCATTGTCATTGGAATTTCCACAAGTCCTGTGAGGCGCCTCCTGGCTCCCTCTGAGCGTTCTCTGCTAGTACAAGTCTTAACAGCATTGGTGGTCAGTACTTGTTGGTGATTCTGCTCCACCCCTCAAACCACAAACCTGAGACTACCAGGACTTTCTCCCTACCCCCAAATATTTGCACTAATTAAACTCTACTTCTGAGATCCTGATCTTTGGGGGAAGGGTAGGAATTTCACGGGTCTCTTAAAAAGTTTGCAAAACCAACGGACTCTTCTTTCAATAAAAACACATCAAACTGAATTTTCTGTATTGTTCCAGGAGACTCAAAACAGCCTTAACTCATCTTTGGAGCCCTGAAGAATGCCTCAAACCGCAGTGAAAAAACCTTGTAATTGGATTAACAGAGTAACTCTGCAAGTTTTAATTTAAAACTTAATACATTTAAAAAATATAATATGAAGAAAAACAAAAACCACAATCCATTTATCCAGAACTAATTAAAAAACTTAGGATGGCAGCTTCCAAAACCAGTAAAAAATTCTTTTTTTTAAAATTAGCTTACTCTTCTGTTCACTTGTATTTTTATTCTTGTAAAATCTGCTCTCTTCTTGATTAAAGTTCTTACTGGACCTAGCAGAATGAGGAATCTGTGTGGATAGGGGCCTTGCAATTCTTAGCCTGTGATGTTTCCATTGCCAAGCTCTTTCTGTCAGTTTTATGTCACCCACAACTTTTAGAATGAACGAACACATTATTTGTATTCATATGGATTCATTTTTGCTAATCTAAAGGGAAATGTTTCAAAATATGAAGCCAGAATTCTTGTCGGTTCCCCATATATAAAATAACAGAAGTTTTTCTCAATGTTACATAGTTGATCATTTAGAAACATTTACATCAGTCTTTCACTGGAGGAAACACCTTGATACTTAATGTAACATTGCTAAGTTTGAATCTGAAAAGCATTCTCTCATCTACTTTTATTCACCACAAGACATACACAAAATTTAATATACACGAGTAAGCAGCTTGGACTGAAATGTACATTAATCAGCCAGATCCTCCCACCCCCAACCCAAATTTTCCTTCTTGGAATCCAGTCCCTCATGATGAATGGCCATGAGGCTGTTCAGGGCCACTGGCAATTGCATTTAAGGCTACTGAAAGGGGCACAGAGCTTTGCATATTGCTTACATGAGACCTATAAAGAAGTTCACAGGCGTGGCTCCCAACCCAGCACCTGTTCCCTTCCCTCCAGCTCCCCAGGGAGAGACCAGGCTGGAGCCAAGGCCCGTGCTTTCAGCCAACAGATGGAAGGGAGCAAGGGTGCATGGTAAGATGCTGTTCCTTGAGGTTGGCACTGTGGTGGGCAGCAGGAGGGCCCCTGATGGTAGGACGTGTAGGAGATCCTGGGGCTTTCTCAGCAATCTGCAGTAAGGTGGCAAGGGAGAATCAGTATTTGCTACTGGGCAGCAGAGCTTGTGGCCCTTGTAAGGGCCTTCCTTGTAAACAGGCGATATAGAAGCTCTGGAGCACCAGTAAGCAAGGCATGATGGTCAGGTACTTTTTCTCTGCCTGGTGCAATAGGACATTGGGGCTGCTCTTGAATGACATATAATACTTCTCTGCTACTGGTGGAATGGCCTTGCTCCAGAATCCTAGGGGTCTCTGCTGGGATTCTTCTGCTGAAGCTAACCATTCACTTCACACATATTTTCTCACTGCAGATACCATTAGTGCCACAGGCCTGCCAGGTCATATGGCCCAGTTGGCAGGGCTGCTTGTAGCTCCCTGTTTGCAAGGCACCTTGGGAATGTTTCAAGCCACCCAAGAAAGGAGTAGAAGCAATGTCCTTTTGTGTGGACTATGTCACCTTCGAAAGCTGCAGAGGCCTAAGAAGCATTGTGCTCCCTCCTTTGTGGCAGAAGGAATATAACTCATCTTTTCCTTTGGAGGGGATTTTTCTGCAAGCCCAGTTCACTGTACAGGCTGGCTACAGGATTTTCAGGGCAAGTGCAAAATGAAAGTGTAGAGTATGGAAGTCATTGGACTCTTCCCATGCATCCACCATCCCAACCCACAGGAGATGGGTGACCCCCCCAAGGGATTTCAACCCCCATGACCAGACACGCAGGCTTAGATTGGGAGTTTCCTCATCGAGCTGAGAGCAAACTAATGACCAATAGCAAAACCAAGCCATCATAGCTAGAGCATTTGGTCCTCACGGTCAACCTTTGAGGTAGAAAATAATGAAAGAAATATATAAGATTTGCCTGGCACTTTATAGTTAGCCTATTTTCCCCTTTCGTTGACTAATTTAATGCTTGCTTTCCTCTTTCCTTCCTCTACAATGCACACCTCGGCAAAATTGATCTTGTAATTTTCTGAACACAACATTCTGTTTCTCTTTTTGTACAGGGTGTAGCTCTGTTGAAATAATAGAGTCTTTATGCACATTTATCTCTTAAAACCCTCATGAGACACGTATCAGCCTTTTCCTTTTCTCCAGTGGGGATGGGTGGCTGTGGATAATGAGATCACACAGAGCTGGGGTAACCTGCCACACTGCCTTCCTGGACCAGTGGGGTCAACCAGTTGACGGGTGCATGTGGCCCCAGTATAATCCAGTAGCTGGCCCTGCATGTCTGTGGAAGACTCTGTGGAAGTGCCAGAAATACGGAGATTCTGTGGCTGAGAGACCCTTCTGCCTTTTGCTAACCTTTATCCCATGAAAGAAGAGAATAATTCACCCTCTCATTTTGCTGTTTATTCACCTTTCTTCCTACCCCCAGTCCAGTACCTCATCCTACTTAGCCGAACTCATTTTCTCAGCTCGAAGGATAAACAAGAAGCCCTCTTTCTGTTGTATTTGGGGTCAATGTAAGGACACAATGAAGGAAATGCTCTTGTAAACTTTGCATTTGGGCCCATTTTTACCCATTCTATCACAGCTTTCAACTTTTGCCTTCTATCCTATGTTTGCACATCCAGGAAAACACACACACACACCATTGACACTATTGGGAATATGGTCATATTCTTCCCACATCCTGCTGGTTTTCTCCAGCTTCCCCGGAGGCCACATGAAAACTCTTTTTGTATATTCTAAATATTTGCTGAAGACTAAAGGGGAAAGAATGTGCTTGAATTTTGCATATTTTAAATAAACTGCTAAACATTAAACAAAGTATTTGTATTCTTTTCTGTTTCTTGATAATTCACAGAATCTCAGTTTCTTTTTTATTTCTTCTCCAGTGTTGTCAGTGTGAGTTTGATTGGTTCCAATCAACCCTCCCCCACCAACACACACACACACGCATGCACGCACGCACACACACACACACACACAGAGGAACTGTCAAGTTTTAAACACGATGAAACTGGGGCAGGGCTTGAGTGAGAAGATGACATTTAAACAGTTTCAAAGGACGTGACAAGTGAGCTTTTTAGCTATCTGGGGGCAGAACATTCCAGCAGAGGAAACAGCCAGGGCAAAAGCCTGGAGACAGGAATAGTCAAGGCATGCTTTAGCAGCAGCAAGGAACAGAGTATGTGGGAAGAGTAGTGGGGCCAAGCAGTGTAAGTTAGTGTGGGCCATTGAGAAGGAGCTGACTTACCCTGAGTGAAACGGGAGCCACTGATGGGTTTTGAGGAGAAGAATGTCGTGCTATGGCTATGTCTTCAAAGTACCAGGTGACAAGTTAGGAGATGCAATCGTGGTAAGAACATGAACTTCTATTTATGTATACATCCCTCTAACCAGTAAGAGAAGATAAAATATTTGCAGCACCTCCATTATACCCACTCTTCCAGTTGGTGCTCTGCTCATTCGCAAGGTAACCACTACTCTGATGGATTTCTTTTGCCTCCTTTTGATTCCATACAAATGGGACTCGAATAGTGTAGGGGACTGTTGTATTTGGTATCTGTTTCTCAATATTTTGTCTTTGACATTTGTCCATGTTAGTGCACATGTTAGCTCATTCTTCTCATTGCTGTCTAGCATTTCATTATGTGAATATGCCACAATGTATCCACTCTATTCTTGATGTACATTTGATGGTTTCCAGTATTTGGCTTTACAAATGAAGTTGCAGTGAACATACTTGTACATACCATTTGGTGAACATAAGCATTTTTTTGGTATATACCTAGAAATGGAATTTCGGGGTGGTAGGTTGGGCATATGCCTAACCGTAGAAGATACTGTCAGTTTTCCAATGCAGTGGAACCAGTTTAAATTTCCACCCGCAACGCATGAGTGCTCTAGCTATTCTATATCCTCAGCACTCGGTACTGTTCATTTTTTAACTTTAACCATCCTTGTTGATAAGCAATGGAATATTATTGTGGTTTAAATTTTATTTCCCTAATTAATAATGAACTTGGCCATTTGGATGGCTTTTTATCAACTATGTTTTCTTTTGCCCATTAATTCTATGAGATTGTCCATCCCTTTTGTTAATAATTTGTAGGAGATTTTTCAGAATTCAGGACAGAAGTCCCTTATTAGACTTACATTTTGTTTTTTAAAAATATATATATATATTGGAAAGGAAATTCAAATATGCATTTTTTGAAGATTTTATTTATTTATTTATCTATCTATCTATCTATCTATCTATCTATTTATTTATTAGAGAGAGGGGAAGGGAGGGAGAAAAAAAGAGAGAGAAACATCAGTGTGTGGTTGCCTCTCAAGTGGCCCCACTGGAGACCCAGCCCACAACCCAGGCATGTACCCTGACTGGGAATCAAACCAGCGACTCTTCGGTTAGCAGCCTGGGCTCAATCCACTGAGCTATACCAGCCAGGCCTAATAGACCTATGTTTGTGAATGCCTTTTCCTAATTTGTCACTTGCTTTTTTCACTTTCTTTGTGATGGTTTTTGACAAATAGAAGGTCTAAAGTTTAATGAAGACTAATTTATGAATATTTTCCTCTTTTTAAAATATTTCATTTATTTATTTTCAGAGTGAGGGAAAGGGAGAAAGAGAGGTAGAGAAACATCAATGTGCAAGAAAAACATCAGTTGGTTGCTTCTCACTTCCCCAACTGGAATCTGGCCCACAAGCCAGGCATGTGCCCTGACAAGGAATCAAACTGGTGACCTTCAGGTTTGTGGGACAATACCTAACCCACGAAGCCACACCAGGCAGGCCTCAATATTTTTGTTTATGGATACCTTTTCTGTGTCCTGACAAAGAAAGTATGATCTTCTCTTAACTTTCTTCATAAACAGAAAAGGTACAAAAATAGAAGCCACTTTGTATTTTAACCAGCTTTCAGATAGCATGAGACTAAACCACTCATTGAAATATTTTATTTTTCCTCCTCCTCCTACTCTTTTTATCCTTTTTCTCTTTCTCTTCCTCTTCTTCTTCCTCTTTTTTCTCCATCGGAAGATCAATTCCATCCTACTGTGGCTGTCCTGGCTTCAATTTTCCATGTAGCAATTACTAATGCTATTTACAGGCCATTTGCAGGCCTGCCCAGCAGGACTACAAAAAAGGTGGGGAAGAGAATACAACAGAAAACTCTTGTCGAGTGACTTGCTTTACAGTTGTTTATTAAGTTCACTGTGGAAGGGGAAATGATCCAGTTATGTATAGACCGAGAATGGATACCACAAGGCAAAGGCAGTATCAGTTTTTATTCCACACCAAATCCAGCATCTCGCACAGTCCTGGCACATAGTAGGCACTCAGAAAATATTTTCCAAAGGATCAGTGGATTGATTTTTTTAAGTGGTTCTTGCAGTCAGTGCAACAGTTTAGAAGTTGTCATTATTTCTAATACAATGTGGGAGATGGTGTGATAAATGTATTTATGGCTATTCGGTGGCTTTTATATTAAAATTAATGGCAGCCATGGCCAGCACCTGTTTTCCTCCCCTTTTTTTAAAAACACAAAGTACTACTCATGCAAATGTAAATATATGTTTTTTAGATTTTTATGCTTTTGGTAACTTACGTGTTCATAGTTTTAAATTTAAAACCTTTTAATGCTCAACTTTATTTTAATTATGTTATATATTATGTAAATCCCAGTAAGTTGTATGCATTTTTTTCTTCTATAAAGCAATGGAGTAAAATCCATGCATTTCCTTTATTCCTTTTTTTTGTTCCTATAATTAAAATATGTCCTTAATGTCTTAAAATATTACAATAGATATCCAGCTTGTGCCTAATATTTATTTTAATTTAGTTTTTGTAATGGAGCTCCAAGAATTTTTCTGAATCAATTTTTGACATTTTGCTTTTGGAAGTTCATTCATAAGAGAAAAAAATTCTAGTTTTCTTGCCCTTTGAGAAAAGTCAGTTTTACTCAAAGAAATTTCATCAGACTTTTTATCGTTAATATACTCATAAAGGAAAAATCTTTGAATTTGCATTGGGTAAAGTTCACCATTACAAATGAGTTACAAATACAAGTAACTCATATTTGTTTTAGAATGTTCTAAACAGTTTATATTTTGTTTAATGATCTGCTTAGAAATGAAGGTTAAATTGCCCCTTCTACTAATTATTTTTAGTGAACCAGATATAATGTTTTGATTCCTTGGTGTGAAGTCCATTAACATACATTCATTATTTTGGACTCCACGGGACTGGGGAATTAAGCTCAGGTTTGAAAACAAGAAAGGCATTCATGGGATTTTTACTTTAGGCTGAAGGTGCCTGCATTTTTTTCACTTTAGAAGGTAAATAAATTGCTCAGAGGCTAATCTTAATCTCTCAATTTTACAGACAAATCAATAGGATTTAGTTGAAATGGCTCAAGACAATGCATGTGTACAAGTGACTTAACCGGTGACGAGAATGGAAAACAGCATTTGCTTTCAGCCGAGTTATTGCTTTTGTACTGTTGTATAAAGACAAACAAGGTACCCCATTTCTATCCTGATAATCTCATGTCACGTACAGATAATCCCCATTTACATTTGCACAATTTCCAAGTGAACATTTTAATAATGAAGTTTTTCCTGTAGATTGGAACTGTCATGATTAAATGGCCCTAGGTTTTCTTAGCCTGTGAATATACAAGATTAGACAGGAATTACAAACAAAATTCAGGAAACTTTAACAATACATTGTGAATAAACTTTACTTAGCGGTAAAGCTCAAGGGATTTTTTCCTCTTTATATTTTTCAGTGTAAAATAAATACAAGAACAAGATGAGGAAATAAAAAATTTAGGTGGCCACATTCATTGCCCAAAATGCCAGGAATTACCAGTATAAAGAATCAGAGAAGACAGAAAAATAAAGTGAAAATAACTCTTCCAATTTATTGTTTCATGCTCTTTCGGGCTGGTTGTTGAAAACAGAGACTATTACCTAGTAAACACTTTACAGTGAAATAATTTTTGTCCACCCTCATAGCTCACTGACGGGTATTAATGGGACGCGCAGGGACGGGAAGCACAGTTGAGTGGCATTCAGGTATCTCGGGAAATGCTATCCACTGTTGAGTGACGTGTCTTCACCTTCAGGTCTTGAAGGCTGGGC
>PVKM010007237.1:16538-42176 GCA_004027735.1 Carollia perspicillata | reverse complement strand
CAGTAAAAATGATCTAATTAAAAAAGAAGTAGGGGGAAAAGAACTAAAAGTCAAGTCACATAATGGGAGAACATAGGTGCAATACACATAACCAATTAAGAATCTGTCCCTGGGTATATATAAACTTTTTTAAAGCAATAGCCCAGGTTCCCTAGAAAATAGGCCCTGAGGGAAAACTAATGGGATAATGCTTTATTAGAGGGTAAAAATTCCCAGGCAACAAGAGTTAGGGAAGTAGGAAAGAGAGTCAGGAAAGTAAATGCTTGATACCCATAGTTTTTGAAGAAAACATAGCTGATTGCTCAGTTTGCAGATAGGATGCAGATACCTAGCTCAGAAAAGTATATGGAGAGGAGGAAAGGAGAAGACTTTGTATGCTGATTTCATTCTAGTTCCTCTCATTGTCATAATAGGGCATTAACTTCTTTTACATTTCCATGTTGTCACCTGACCTTTCTAGGTAGCCTCTAGGGAATCTCTAGAGAGGTAGTGGGAAAAGCAAGACATTCGATCATCTGGTAGTATAATGCTTCACAACCAGAACTCCTGCAGATCCAACATAGTTGGCATGAAAGAGGCCATGCTTACTCAGAGGGAACCCTAGGCAGGCTGTGGTGTTGGGAAAGGAGGCAACAGCATTAGCAGTTTGGGCTGCTCATTGAGCAAGTAGCTAAAGGCCCAAGAGTTAGTGGTTAAAAGGAGTGTGTTAACTGCAGAGGCATATAAGTTGGGCCCAATAAGCAATCAAATGGGAGAGTTGGAAAATGATAAAATCCTTTGAAGATATCCACATGGCCAATAAACATATTAAAATGTATTCAGCCTAATGTTTCATCACAAAGCAAAAATTAAAACCACAAGGAAATACTGGGAATATATTCCCACTCTAATAGCTAACGGTAAAAACATTAAAATATAAACTGTTGATGACATGAGAATTGATGAGTAAATTGCTACAATTTCAAGTGTCAATTGATATAATTACTTGGAGTTTTCTACTCATTTTGAATATATGTATACTCTATAATGCAGCAATCCCACTCACAGGCAAATATGAACAGAAATACATGCATATGTTCACCAAAAGACATGTAGATGGAGGTGCATAGTATCATTCTACATAACAGCCTCAAACTAGAAACAACCCAAATTTTTATTAATGGTAGAATAGATAAATCAATTGTGGCATGGTCTCATGATGGACTACTATGCAGCAGTGAAAAAGAACAAACTACTGCTACTACATACAATAGCATGGATGATTCTCACCAATATAAGGTAAACAAAATAAGTCATGTGCAGAAAATACATGATTATATTTATATAAAGTTTACAAACAAGTAAAATTAATCATGGTGTTGGAAGTCAGGCTATGGTTATCTTCAGGGAGAAGGATATGGATGGTGTCTGGGAAGGGGCAAGAGGATGGCTGTCAGGGTGCTGCTTGGATCTGGCTGGTAGGTACCTGGGTCTGTTCACTTTGTGTCCATTAATTGAGTGATATATATTTGGTTTGTGTGCTTTTCTACTTATACTTTAACTTAAACTTTTATAAAAATAAAAAACAAAATTTAGTAAAATTATAATATCAATAGAAAGATATTCATAGAAGCTGAATTTTTGATTATTTCTTTATCACATTTTATTCACCCTTTAGCCTCTAGAAATCAAGATTCTGCTACAACATGCAACTGAAATTTCCAAGCAAATGAATAATACATAAATGCACTTAATAGGGGTCAGGTTCTGCTCTAAGTAGTTTGCATAGTTACTGTTTCTATTCTGCAAGAAGTCCTATTGGGTAATTACTGATATTGTCTGAACTCTTACCCACTGCCAATTACTACCAAATGTAATAGGTGGCTTTCACCTCAAATGTGTCCTTGACTTGGCGTTAGCAATGGAAACAGATGACATCTCTTTCCTTGAAGTGCTCATATCTTGACTTCTATTAATTAGCTCTTTTCTAAAGTATGTTTCAGGCATAACAGTAGTCTTATGGAACAGTAGACTTATAGAAAGAGTGTGGTTTGTCTAAAAAGTGCTCTGTGGCCCAGCAGGTTGAGAAATCCCTAGGTTATATCATTTGAACGATTTTCCTGACCAGAGGATTGTGCAGATGGAGACTCTTTCTTCAAGGAAGGAATATATTAGGCAACATTTTCCAAACTTATTTGACAAATGAACCCATATCATATCAAATCATAGGAGCACAGTTGCTCCTGAACTTATGATGGGGCTACATCCCAGTAAACCCATTGTAAGTTGAAAATATCTTAAGTCAAAAATGCATTTAATACACCTAACATACTGGACATCATAGCTTAGCCTAGCCTACCTTAAACAGGCTCATAACACTTCCACTAGCCAACAGATGGGCAAATCATCTAACACAATAAATACACAGAAGAGTATTGGTTGTTTAACCTTGTGACTGCGTGACTGTCTGGTGGGAGCAGCAGCTCACTGCCACTGCCCAGTATCAGCATCACTAGATAGTATTGTATCACATATCGCCAGCCCAAGAAAAGATCAAAATTCAAAAAAGCGTGGTTTCTACTGAATGAACATTGCTTTTCACCATCATAAAGTTGAAAAATTGTAAGTTGAACCATTTTAAGTCAGGGACCGCCTGGAAATGCCCTACAGTGTGTCCTTTGGGAAGCATTTTGTGAGATAAGTTCATCCTGGTTTTTTCTTCAGCTTTTCTAGCCATTATTTTTCTTGGTCTCCTTTTCAAGGTCCTTTGAAACACGGGTGTTCTCTAAGTTTCCTTTTAGGGCCTCCCTTCATTTATCTTATGCTATACTTAGTTCCTGTGTAACTTCATATAAAACCATACCTCAATTACCACTAAAATTTGATGACACCAAAATCCTTGAGTCAAGCCTAGATCTTTTTTCCAAAATCTCTATCTGTAAAATCAGCCATCTACTAGTTGTTTCCAATGAGATGCTTTGAAGGTATCTTTAATTGGATGTGTCCTAACATGAACACATGGGTTGCTACTACAACTTTCATCGTCTCTGTTCTCAATTAGTAAGCATTGCCATCCTGAGTGCGCCGATGATTAAAACAGAAACCTGGATGCCAACAGTCACACCCTTGTTATTTACTTCCTCACCATATAAAATTCCTCTGGTCCTTTTGACTCTAGTTTCTAAGTGTATCTTAAATCTTTCTCCTTGCCTTCATCCCCATTGTCAATGAAACTGTGTTAGTCTACGCCATCATCTCTTCTTTCTGCCTTACAGCTATATCCTCCTACCAAGCTTCATTACATCCTATGACGCCTTCTCTTTATTTGCCTCCCTGGGATTAACAGATATCTCTTGCATCCCTGTCACTGTCCCTTCTCTCCCTTCTGGCTACGGCTGGACCTAGCTTGAGTTATCAGTGGCTGAGTAACCAGGGATAGGGAGTGAATGAAGCACAGTAATAAAGGAGATGGCTTTGACCTTAGGCAACAAAATAGTGTCTAATCAAAGAGAAAAGTAAGAATGGAATCAGAAAAATCAAGTGGATTTCTCATGATTGTCTCAATTAGTGGCGGATTTGAGGACAATCTTTGTGGCCAATATAGGCAGGAAGAGTTAGCAATATACTTTCTAGAGTTTAAACATTTTTTCAAAGTTAAAATTCCAAAACAATGCTTTCATGGGTAAAGTATTATGTTGAAAATAATGATTGTGGTACTTGATAAACATTAAAAACAGTAATTCTCAGGTGTTCTAAATAGCTGCCTTATAGCAAAAAAAAGTGAGATAACCTTAAAAAAGCTAAAATAAATTAAAATTTCGTAGTGTGGTTTCTCAGCTAGTATAGATAGGAGGTAATGAGAGTAAGGAGAGAGTGGGTGGCACAGCAAAATAAATGTGAGCACATGTTTGGGCTGCTTATCTGGAAATCAACAAAAGTATTTAGAAAGCAAAGTGAAAGGAGCAAAGGCTGAGAAGCCAAACAAATGTGGACATTGCCCCCTGACCAGTGTTTGAGAAAGCAGACTTGGAAAAAGAGGCTGGGAAAACACGGTAAGCAATGGGAAGAAGCACCAAACTAAAACGTACGGGGCACCAACTCTACGGCAGAGACCTTTGTACAAGGGCTTTTAGATTTGCCTCTCTCTGTCTCTTTGTTTTTCTTATCTCTCTCTCGCTTTGTCACTTTTTCATTTCTGCAATGTTATTGAGATACAATACACTATACATATTTAAAATGTAAGATTAGATAAGCTTTAACAGGCATATACAAACATGAAACCATTACTGTTTGTGGGACAAAAACCTTTCTCCCCAGGACT
The DNA here is from genome assembly GCA_004027735.1 of Carollia perspicillata. Taxonomy (NCBI): domain Eukaryota; kingdom Metazoa; phylum Chordata; class Mammalia; order Chiroptera; family Phyllostomidae; genus Carollia; species Carollia perspicillata. Next base: position 37,876 of record PVKM010007237.1, on the reverse strand, counting down.
GCAATTTTCCTGAGAGCAACAACTGTGCCCTGTCTATATTTGTACACCTCACAATGACTGTGTGAGCCTTGCACATAGTAGGTGCTCAGTGAATGAGGTCAGTGCTTTGAAAAGTCTGTTAGTTTTCTGCTGTGGTAATGAAATAGAAATAGTGAAACGAATGAAATGTGGTATTAGATTATAAACAAAGAAATAATGGAAAATGACAGCTCACATTAAAGTGTCAGTAATTCTGGCATTTTAAAGTCTCCTCTATCACATTTCCAGCCAGAACTCTAACAAGGAGCTAAAACAGATGATTTTGGCCACTCTATATCTTTCTGAAACTACATACTCATTATTATAAAAACAGTGATGAAGTATGCCATTAAAAAGAAAAAAAAGTCCCTGACAGTTCAGATGAAAAAACCTGAAACCCCCAATTTAAGTAATCAGACATCTATCCACATTATCTAATAAATAAGAGAAAATATTAGCATTCCCAAATACAAAAGGTATAGTGCCAGAAAAAGATAGTTTCTACTTTAAATTAAATAAACACGAAATGCTTACTATAATATTTGTATTTCTCATTCCATCCTGAACTGATGAAAGTTATGTTATAGAACAACATTAGGGATTCGTTTTTATCAGACTCTTCCAACACAGGCTGCACACTCTTAGTTCAATCTTCCTGCTCACTATGGCCAGAGAAGTGCCGCCAGGCCGGTAAAGGCCATTTTCCTTCGATGTCTATGTTTCTCTTTTACTCTGAGTTGCCTTTTCTTAGCCCTTCTTACGTGTTTTATTGCCCCCCAAACTCATTTTCTGTTAACAACTAGATTTCTGTTGTGCCTGTGACCTCTTCATTTCATTCTTTGCCTACTTATTCATTCTTTATCACACAAATAATTGTACTCTTCTACACAAATTATCTAGTCTTTCCTTTCTAGATTCACACACACACACAGTTCTTATTTTAAAATCTGCTGTCCCTGTGCACTTAAATAAAATTTAATAATCTGCTTCTTCGAACTTCATTGGCTTTTGATTAAGAGGTAACAGGGTTTAAAATGGAGTACTTTCTGCCTCAGATTTGCTGAGGCCCAAATGTCAGATTATAAATAATAGCCAACACCCATCACACAGTAGAGAAAAATAGCATATGCACGTGGGGTGCGCAAAGACGCAAGCTCCACACCAGCACTGCCAGCCACCAGCCAGGTGCCCCACTCCCACAGTCTGTGTGGGAGATGGATATGGAATGGTTGGAGAGACAGAATACTTTGGGAGAGGGTGTTGAGGTGCAATTACAATTCTTCACCCGGGAAAAAAGGTTCCTTTTCCTTTAGCTAAGGGTTAGATCCAAGTGTGTTAATAGGCAACCCATGAGGAAAATTTGATCAGTGTCTCTTGGAGGGAAGGCTACACAGAGTGTGATTGTGTTTCTCACACTGGCGGGGCAAAGGTCTCCCTGTTCTCTTTCCCTCTTGCTCTGCCTGCTTCTCTCTTGCTGTCTGTGATGAAGCAAGCTGCCATGCTGTGAGCTGCCATATGGAGAGGCCCAAGTGGCAGGGAACTAAGAGTGGCCTTGTACAATGGTCAGCATGAACTTGAATTTTGCCAACGATCGCATGAAAGAGTTTGGCAGAGGATCCTTTTCTGATAGAGTCTTAGGATGAGACAGCAGTTCCTGCCAATACCTTCATTGCAGTCTCATGGGAGATTCTGAGGATGCAGCTAAGTCATATACCTGGGTTTCTGAACCAAAGATACTGAGATAATAGGTGTTATTGTTTTAGACAACTAAGTTTTGGGATAATTTGTTGCATAGCCATGGATAACTAATATACCTGGGAACCAACTCTGGACCCCACGAATGGGAGCTGGCCTGAGGATGTCTTAAAAAGGATCTCCTTGCACGGGAGCCCCTAGAGTGTTGAGGGAAAGCTCCCTAGGAGAGGACACCTAGTAAAGGATGAACTAACTAAGGTGGGAAGCCAGAGGAGGAGAGACATTGCCTGAATCAAGAGAAGATCTTGGGGAGTTGACTAGAGAGTGTGCAGGAGAATTTCTAAGGAATGGCAAAAGCGTCCATGGAGGAAAAAGTTTGTACTGTCCACGCATTATATCAGAGAACACTGTTGCTAAATTGAAACTGTGCCATTCATGTAACCCCCTGATCACCTGGGCTGGACATTAAAGTGCATGCAAATGGCAACTCAGGGACCAGAGAGCAAGCAAGCTAGGAAGGAAGGATCAGCTAGCCCTGCCACTTTCCTGCTGGTTTCCAGCAGGCCTGAGCTCTGTGGGACAAATGTTTCCTCCAACTGAGCTTATACTTCTGATATCTGACCAGATGATGCAGGAATTATTTGATTCTTTGCTTAGAGTGGACCCTTAAGTGCTGGAAAGTAACCACAGGATTTTTTATTATCATGAAATGATTGGAGGAGATATTAATTCTGCCTGATACTTTGTCTATGGTGGGGACTAGCCAATTCATGAAGTGAGTTTGCAGGAGGGTGTCTCAAGCTCAAGACTTTTGAAATTGGGAGCAGAAATAATTCCTTGTTATGTATGTGTGTGGGGGAGACTATTCTGTGCATTGCGGGATGTTTAGCAGCATCCCTGGCTTCTCTCCCAGCAGATGTCATTAGCCACCCCCATGTGTGATAAACGAGAACATCGCCAGACATTGCCACATAATCCCTGAGATGGGGTGGGGGATTGCCTTCCGTCGAGGCATATGACTGTTAAGAACCTAACCATCTTTCCTTTTGCAGTAACTATGTTCCTTCCTGGTCCATGCTTGGAAAAACAGACTCAATTTTGAATGAACACCACATCTCCATGTTGTGTCCTCGAGCACATACACATGTCCCCTTGTATTATGTTATTAAGGTTCGGCTTGGGCAATGACACAGGTTGGGCCTCAAAATGACATTTAGTTGATGCGTTGATTGCAAAGCTCTGTAAATTACCAACAAAATATTGACTAGCACTCTTAAAATGAGTTCATTTCACATTGTATACATGATACTTCAATAAAGCTGTTTTAAAAAAGGATTTTGAGTAGTAGAAAGTCAGTCTTCACCTTTTTGCCTCTGTGCGGGTCTTCTGCAGATACTTTCTCTGCTGCTATCGAAGATACATAAGACTTCCCTTTGATTACTATTTTTTCCTACTAAATTATTGCATTCAGAATTTATTACAACTCCTTTAACTTAGCTTGTGGCTAAACCTTCACACACTGATACTCCACCAGTGAGAGAATTTCATTTTGAAAAATTGGAAAGAGAAACAGCTTGCCCATTTTTTTTTATTTCAGATATTGTTGTGCAGCTGGAGCACAAATGTGAGGCATTTTCTCTCCACACATCGAGCTTGCATCTCCAAAGAGGCTATTTTTCAAAAGCATATTTTGCAGGTAACCAACATGTTATATAGAATATAATATCTGGGGCTCGAGGAGAGAAAAGAGACTCTGTAAACATGTTCCACAAAAGCGCCTCTGCGACGGTGCCATTCATTGGCTTATCAAAAATAATGGGCACCAAGAGTAAAAGCTATTGGTCTTCCTGACTTTGGATTTCTGGAAGGAATACCCTATTTGGTGCCTATCCAGAGACAATTAACTGGAGCCTATAAATTGTTTGGCTTATCAATTTCTTTGACAATTTGGGTAAACTAGTTAATGAGGAAGAAGCCTAGAAAACCTGAAGGTAAATGCTCCTTAAGATAACCATGTGTTTTCATTTTCAAGCCGTTTTATGCTTTTTAATAGAACCTCATATTTGCTACGGCAGGTTTGCACATAGTCCTATTTTAAGATGATTACAGGGACACCAAGAGAAGGTAACATTTACTGGGATTACATCAGGACAACACCAGCCACAATTTGAACATTTGCTTTCTAGGCTGCTTCACAGGTTTCTTAAAACACCTTTTCCCCCTGATAACAAATTAATTCATGTTAACTATAGAGAAATATAAAAAATGTAGAAACTACAAAGAAGAAAAAAATAAGTCACTCATCATCACGTGTCAGTGATGAGAACTGAGCCTTTTGGCCAAGAAATGACTACAGAATAATGCGGTTAGTACAAAAGAAAAGAATACTTAAATTCCCAAGGGTCATAGGTCAAAAACTTTCCCTTTAATCTGTGCATAGATATGTATCTCCTATGAGTTCTTCTTGCCAGATCGCAAATCCATTTCCTAAGAACTCCTTTAGGCAAGACCTTGGAGAGGGAGCAGTCACTTTCAAATTTCTGTTTGAGTCTTATAACCAGCTCACCGATTAAACTGGGTTTAGTAGTAAACAAGCACAGAAATAACTTTATTTATTTTTACTACTTTTCTTTAAAACAGTGGTTTTCACTGAGCATACACTGGGCCCCCAGAGGATACTTGGGAATGTCTGCAGACATATTTGATTGTCACATCGGGGAAAAAAGTGCTAGGACATTGAGTGTGTAGAGGCCAGGGATGCTGTTAAACATTCTCCGCATTCTCTGATGCACAGGACAGCCTCCCATACACACACAACAAAGAATTATATGCCCCTAAATGTCGACAGTGCTGACAGTGTAAACAGAGATAACCACTGTTAACATTTTGCAGCATGTCTATCAATATTATTCTTGATTCCCTCTTTTCTTTTTCCTTCCAAAATTATATTCACACTGGCCATCTACTTTCATGTTTATATATTTTTTCACTTATAATTATATTGCAAATATTTCCACATATCATGATTCCTCAAAACATGACATTAAATGCTGCACAGTATTTTATCAGGTGATTTATTTCCTACTGAGGGTCATCAGTTGTATTTCCAGTACTTCACCATTGTAAATAATGTTGGCATGAACGTACTTGACTATAAATTTATTTCCATTACTGCAATGATTTCCTAGAAGTACAATTACTGACTTGAACAAAATGAATGTTTTTAAAGCTCTTCTTCTTGTTACCAAATCACTTTCTCAATTACCATTCTCTCCGACAGCATATCAGAGTATTCATCAGGCTTGTACTGTTTCTACTATTAATACATCTTGCTGAGTTAAAATTTGACATGCTAACACTAGTACTTATATCTTAGAGCTGTAATGTGACTTAGAGGGTACAAAGCTCTTTTTCAATAGAATGACCTCATCACTGTGACAGCCATGCTCTCAGATGACTAATGTGAGGTAGGAAGTTCAGGTACCCACCTTACTCCCAAGACCCATATAAGGAACTGTTATTTTGAAGAAGTAATTTCCTCCAGGTTACACAGATTTAAAAAAAAAGATGAAGGTTAAATCAAGACCAGAAACATAGCTTCATTCTATGCTCTTGCCACTGAACCATAATGCCTCATTATCACTGAAACAATGCAACTTCCATCTCATAATGTGAATTACTTGAACATGGACAAGCATTTTTCAGTCCAAGATTTAAATGGCCTGCACATTCTCCAATAGTTGGCAAACATTTATTGCCCTACCATCCCCTCTCCAGCAGATGGTGCTGTTTTTCCAACATTTAAACTGCACCACAGAAAATTATAAATTTTGATAGATTTCAGCAAGATTTGCCTAATGGTGTTCAATGAAGTCTACTTTGCACACTGGTAGTATCAAAATTGCTCACAGGCCCAAAATTGAACCTAAAAATGAGACAGGATACTTCAAACACAAAACAAGTCTTTGTACAATATTGATGGGAACAATGTGTTTCCAAAGTACTGAGGACAAATAAATTATGAATCATCACCCTACAGCAAAGATGTATTAAACAGACCTTCTTTCTAGAGAAATAGAGGTAGGTGTTTTGGGGAGGCTGTGAGAGTCAGAGATGGGTCTTAAAATTGTAATTATTAAAATATTATGAATCATTATATAGATTCTGTATTTTTCTAGGCTAGATATCACAGAATGGATACTAGTATAATATGAATCAGACAGAGTATAAGCAGTGACTCATTTTCCAAAATAATTTAATGTTAAGATGGGTGAATAAGTTTAAAATAAAAAAAAATATGGATGAAGAAGCGCAATATCTCCTTTCAGTCAGAACAATGGAGAAAAATCCTCATTGTCAATACAGGTTAGAAGTACCCTTAAACACAGTTAGGGCTTGGAAGAAAAGAGGCCCCTTTCTCTGTCTAGAAACTATTTACCATGTATAAGCAGGGCCAGTCAAACTTTTTTTGAAACTCTCAGTTTAGGTGAGGGCTTAGTTTCAATGAGAGACCCTATGATCTGGCCCTGCAGTTCCACTGCTGGGATTATACCCTAAGAATCCTGAAACACCAAGTCAGAAGAACCTATGCACCCCAATGTTCATAGCAGCACAATTTACAATAGCCAAATGCTGAAAGCAACCTAAGTGCCCATTGATAAATGAGTGGATCAAAAAACTATGGTTCATCTAAACCATGGAATACTATGCAGCAGAGAGAAAGAAGGAGCTCCAACCCTTTACAACAGCAAGGATGGAACTGGAAAGCATTGTGCTGAGTGAAATAAGCCAGACGGTGAAAGACAAATACCATATGATCTCTCCTATAAGTGGAACCTAATCAACAAAACAAACAAGTGAGGAGAACATAACCAGAGACATGGAAATAAAAAACAGATTGACAGTAACCCGATGGGACGGGGGACGGAGATAATGGCATAAAGAAAGGGAAGGGTGAAGTTAAAGAACATGTATAAAGGACCCATGGACAAAGACAAGGCAGGGGAGATTGAATGCAGGAGGTGGGGGTGGGTAGAGCAGGGGAGAGTAATGGGGGAAAATTTAGAAATAAAATAAAATGGAAAAGAAGAAATCCTATGATGTACTAGTAACTAGGAAAGAAAAAAAAGATGTGCTTGAGAAACAAAACACAAGAAAAACCCAACCATCTTTAAAATCAATGTACAATCTGCTTATCTCAGCTGTTAGGTAATCCACTCAGAAAAGTCATCCATATTTCAAGAAGTCCAAAAAAAAAAAAAAACCTATAGGCTGCTGGCAAAGAGATTGATGATTAACGATATTGACAAGTAGATGACCTATGTATAATGGTTTCCTTCCCAAATTTGTAATTTAATAAGAAGTGGAAATAAATTACAAATCTGGGTTTGGGGTCTTGTGTGACCTTGAGAGCGAAGTGCCCTCAAGACCAGAGTGAGATAAAACAGTATTTGTAAAATATTTCAGGTCTAGCTCAAACTAACGTATTTATTTATGAATTTATATATATTTATTTCTAAAGATTAGTGGTTATAGAATACAGAGATACTAATGTATTGGATTGGCCAAAAAGTTTGTTTAGTTTTTCTGTAAAATAAAAGGCACCCTTTTTTATTTTCACCAATAACTATTGATTTGGATATTTTGAGTATGTCAGCTATGTACCTCATGATATAATGTTGATTGTTCTTAATTAATGTCTTGATTTGATCACTATCAACTTCAACTGGTCTACCTGACTGTGGAGCATCATCCAGTGAGAAGTCTCCAGCATGAAACTTTACAAACCACTTTAGACAGATTTGATCAGTCACAGCACCTTCTCCATAAACTGTACAAATCATTTTTTGTATGTTTCAGTTGTATTTTTACCTTCCTTGAAATAATAAAGCATAATATGATGAAAATGTTGTATATTTTCTTCCATGAGTATTAAAATGGCTACACAAAACTTCACTACTTTTGGTAAGTTCTTTTTTAAATGTACGCTGATACAACAGCTGTTACAACACAATCTAACAAAATTGTTTCAAACGAAGTTAAAGACAACTAAGTGCTACTAGAGCTGGAAAAAAACACCAAACTTTTTGGTCAACCCAGTAGGAATCCTTATCTTGCAAAAATCACACATGTACATATGATCCCACAGAGATACTCGAAAAAAAAAAAGTAGATTCTCCCAAAAGGAAATGTTAGGCATTTTGAAAGCAGCCAGGCAGATAACAAACATAGGTCTTGAAACATCCTAGAAAAAAAGCCACAAATTTACTTCCCATGGTACTGCTTCAAAGAAACAGTATTTATCCAAAAACAAAAGCAAAGCAAACAAAAGACCCATAGCTCGCATCACAGTATGGCAGTACAGGGCTTCAATAGGACAAGTCAGTTAGTGCTTAGTAGAAGACTAGTACAATAGTATTTAGTCTCCTGCATATCCATTGGATGCATTTGGCTGTGTGGCTCCTGCACATGCTGTGGCTGGTGGGCAATCTCCGTCCTCATGTGCTTAGGGAAGGCATTTTAAGACTAAATTTTCACAGAGGTCAGCACCCTTGTAGATTTGAGATCTCAAATAACCCACACTGCAGAACACGTGAACTAAGTCTTCCAATCAGAGGGGACCTGTGTTGACAGCTCTCCCCAATGCAGTTAATGGATTTAATCAGAAAATGTCCAGCTTAATGGTTGAATGCTAACCTGAAAATGAATTGTATCTAAGAAAATTCCTCTTCAAGTGACATGGAAATTTATTCTAGAAGTCACCACAACTGTCATAGTTGAAGGGTTCAGTCTTACTTATCGAGGTTTGATGCTATACTTTATTGTGGACACATTGAAATGTTTTCCTGTTGTCACCACTTTGTATCTGAATTTATTGCACTTTAGTTCGTTTTTCATGGGATGCTGATGGGGCTACAGAAAAAAATTCTATTATAAGGAAACCTGAGAGAGAGCGTCTCCTTACATTTTTATGAAAATTCGACTGTACTCTCATACTCTCACGTTCTGCATGTAGAAGGGAAAAATACATTACGCCACAGATAAGACACTAATGACTGCTCACTGCATGGTATTATTAAATACATCCACAGAGCAAGTGTCAGGTAGCTATAGAGACCACTGAAAAAAATCTCAGGAAATTCACAGCATGAGAAAGGGAAAGGAATTTCAATGCACCTAGCAGAGACTTAAAGGCATCTAAATCTTCCAATTTAACTTTGTAAATTAGAAAAAGTACATCAAGATTTTCTCCTGAAGAGAGAATAACATAATTTTCATTATACGCTTTCTTGGCTTGCCAGTTTCCGGTGGTTGGTTTAATGATCTTTGTTATTGGGAAGAACTTTCTTTTCCTTTAGGTATTGTCCTTCCTCCCCCTAACCCAGGCTGCCTCCAGTCTGTTTTTCGCTTTGGAAAAGCTTTCCCACCTCCCACTAATTAATTGTTTCTAATAGCGTTTATAAGTACTATTTAGTTTTTATTAAGAACTTTCCTTAGACATCACTTATTTCCAAGATAGTGACTACACTGCTTGGAAGCACAGAAGCTATTTTGGAGACCTTTAATTCTTTCTGAGTTCTTATGACTTTGAACGAATTGTCCCATCTTTGCAGGCCGTCTCGCTATTCAGCTGGGAAGGCAAAATGGGAAGAGCACGGCCTTCGGAGTCTGAGAGATGGATCTAGGATCAAATGCCAGTTCTGTGACTCTCTAGGTGGGTGACACCAGAAAGCAGCTTTAACATTGTGAAGCCTCAGTTTCCTGATTTGTGACTTTCAGATAATGCCATCGGCAGGATTGCTGGCTAAAGCTCTTAGCAACATTAGGATTTGTTTGAACAGACCATGTCCCCTCAACCCATTTAAAAAATTGCCTTCTCTTCTTTTTTTTTTTTTTTCCTATGAGGTTGGTCTTAGAGACAGTCAGATTTATTAGAGGTGATGCTTCAATGTGTGCCTCATTGATGGTGATGAAGTGCAAATTTCTACAAAGCCTTTCATAGTGGAACCCCAATGCTCTTCATAACCTCCTTTTCCAACACTTCCCTGTACCTACACTGCAACCATACCGTGATCTCCATTCCACCCCTTTTATTCCTTCCCACACCCATGGCTTCTCTCATCTACCTCATTAATTCCCACTTACCCAATGGAAAGAGTTTGTTCTACGAAGACTAACCCAATTCTTCAAGTAGTTGGGGTGTTTTTTGATGTTTGTTTTCATTTTTAACTAGACTTAGACTTAAAGGTAGAAGCTCTCAGAGAGGACAGCTTAGATCTCTTGGCAATCTGCTCCCTGCATTTTTCTTTGGCCTCCTTCATTCTCTTAGTCAAAAGTTTAGCATATTCTGCACCTTCCCCCTTATTTTTCACAGCTCATTGTTTCCTCAGAGCAATAAACTGATGTTTGTGTTGTAGGACACATGGAAGTTTAACAAGATGCTGAATCTTAGTGCTTTGGTCCTGGGTTTCTTACCCTCTGTGTTTAGGGACTTTCTCACAACACATTGGCAGACATCTCTTCTTTAGAGAGGTTGAAAAGTTTGCTGATTCTGCTAGCTCTTTTGGGCTCCAGATGACAAAGCATAGTAGGATAAGCGAGACCAGGAATATCTTTCTCTCCCTTTTTTACAATGATCAAGTTGAGAACACTGAGACTGGCATCCACAATGCAACCCTGAACAGATCTGTGCTTTCTCCAGTCCTCCTTGGTCTGTAATAGGAGTGACGCTTACTCAACAGCAGGCAGACATGGCTGTTGATCAAGATGCCATACTTCATGCAGAAACCTTGTTTGTTATTCCCACCACTGATTCAAACCATATAACCCTTCCACTCTTCACCCACATTGTCAGCAACAAAATATGCTTCTCATAAAAGGTACAAAGTTTGCATTCATCATCTACTTTAATGAATTTCTGGCAGCCAGTTGCTGAGAAAGAGATCTTTGGCTTCATCCTGAAGCAGCTGACCATCTCTGAGGCACCACAAAGAAGAGCAGTAGTTGGGTTGTATCTCTTCTCTAGGCTATTACACTCTAAAAGTTTTTTTGAAATCATTTAAAAAAAAATGAAAGTTTTCAATTACAGTTGCATATAATATTATATTCGTTTTAGGTGTATCACCCAGTAATTATACACTATATAACTTACTAAATGATCATCCTGATAAATCTCATACCCGTCTGACACCATACATAGCTTTTAGAATATTACTGACTATAGTCCTTATGCTGTGCTTTACATCCCCGTGACTATTTTGTTATTACCAATTTGCACTTTTTAATCCCTTCACCTTTTTCACCCTATCTCCCACTCCCCTCCCCCAATCCGGTAACCATCAGAATGTCCTCTGTATCTCTGAGTCTGTTTCTGTTCTGCTCGTTCATCTATTTTGTTTTTTTTATATTCACGATAAATACATATCCATTGCCATTTTACTGTTCATATTTTCTTCTTCTCTTCTTATCTTCTCCTCCTCCTCCTTCTTCTCCTTCTTCAAGAAGACGCTTTAACACTCTATGTAATACTCGCTTGGTGGTGATGAACTCCTTTAGCTTTCGCTTTCCTGGGAAGTTCTTTATCTGTCCTTCAGTTCTAAATGGTAACTTTGCTGGGTTGAAAAGCAAGACCTACAAACAAGATTATGCACTATGAAAGTTTTGAGCATATCTGCATCCTGATACTTATCAGGTTGTATGTGCTTAGTCTGTTAATAGGTTTGCCTTTCCTGCCAGACTTTGAGCACTTTAGGGACAAAGGGCCTGATTCATTTTTAGAATCATGTCAGTGCCTACTATGATGCTAGACTGTAACAGCATTCAACAAACACTGGATGAAGTAAAGAATACATGCTGGGGATACTTCAGATAACAAGGCTGACTTGTGCAGTTATTTAACACGTATACTTATTAGAAAATAATACCATCCAAGCAGAAAGTTGTTCACACTTCACAGGTTGCCTGCAAATACACCTAATCATTGGTCTGAACATACTGAAAATACATGAAATCATCTATTACCTTTTTACATCTACTTTGCTCACTTTCCTCATGATCTGTGCCCTGTGTATTTGTTTGGGTCATTAGGCACCAGAAACTCTGACAAACTAGCTATAGCTAATAATTAGTCTGATTCCAAGGATAGACATTTAAATATGTTTTCTGGGTTCTTACCCAGACATAAACACAAACATAAACTGTTTATGTTTGTGAACTGATTCAAAAGAGGAAACAGATCTGTATCTGTTGAGCACGATAAATGCTCTGCATCCTAATATCTTTTGATATACTTTTCACTCAGATCAGTTACCTATTTCCAAATTTGCTATAGTATGTTTCAAAGCTGCGAGGCTTAGGAAAAAGAGTATTAGTGGTCCAGTTACTGACAGAATACAAATGCCCACAAACACTTGTGCATTTATGTACTTCCTTTCTTTCAAATGCTTTCTGATAAAGCCAAAGACACCTGGCACTGCCTCAGCTAAAGAATTAACTTTGGCTCCAAAAGGTAGAAGAAAGAGTTTTCTTGGGGTGATTGTCCCATGAAAGTAAATTTATAATTTGCAATCTTCAGCCTCTAAGATTTTTAATGTTAATTGTATGACATAAATGTACTGTAAGTGCAGTAATTATAGTAAATGAATAAGTAAAGGATTATACCAGTCTGTAGATGTGAAAAATAGTATTGCTTTGCTTTGATTCAATTTCCAGAAATTTCTAAAACAAAACAAAATGGAAACTTTAACTCCATTTACTAGATTCTATATGAAGACCTGCAGCCACAGAACTTTTCATAAAGGAAGTGAATTAAGATGAATTAAGTCCATCTTCTGCGAAACTTTGGCTATGGGTGGAGATGTATACTCTACAGTTCTTGATAGAAGGCTCCATTATTATGCTTGGAATCAGATAAAGAAATGCAGGTAGCATTAGTGGAAATGGGAAACCTCAGCTGGAAAACAATTGATTTATTCAATCAAGACCACTATGGGTTAGCAGAGGAATACAAATCAAAACTAATCATGGTTTGATCACCACCAGGCCCTTGGGTGTTTTGAGTAATGATTCAGATGAACTGAAAGCTAAGATCTTTACCCCTAAGGTTCTGGGGGCTTTTGTTTCACATAAGCCTCCTATGCTTTGAGTTCTCTTGACTCAGTAAGTAGATTTTTATTATGACTCAAAGGGATACACTTCCTTCGCTCAGGAGAGCTGTCTCTATAGATGAGTGAATTAAAAACAAGCTCATTTGAACTCAGCTCAAGTGACTTCAGGCTTTGGCATCAAAGAGGAAATTCCAATATACTTTCTCTGCTATAACTCATATCTATCAAGATTTTCAGACTCACAGATTCTCCGGCAATACAAAAGATATATGACCTACCACCAATTTTCAATCTCTGCTATCTCAAAAACCTTGGGAACAAATCAGCCCGAGGCATCAACTGTCTTATCCTTTTGTTCAATAATAACACAATGAGGAATGTGCCATGAACTACCAAAAATAGTTTTAAAAAAATTAATGAATTTGCTTTGTTATACATATTGATGCAATTTTGCCACATGGCGAGACTGATGAGATAACTTCTTTTCATAATTGAACATTTCAAAACGAGATAAAATTTTAGAATTGGTTAGTTAAAGTAGATAGATAGGCATAGAAACAGGCACTGAGCTCAGAATTAGATTTAGGTTCTGTTCTCTTCTCTAGTTTTCCTTTTCACATTGGCCGTAAACTTGGGGTGAATCTCTTAGCTACCACTTCCTCCGTATAACCATCTCTAAAAGAGAAGATTTATTTATGATTCTAAAATCAGTCCTTTGAGGATCTAAATTGTAAGGTGCTACTGAAGACAGTAAACATGGAAATATTTTAGAACATTTAATTTCATTCTTGCTGAAATAACTGCAGTATATTAGAGAAAGAAGTGTTCAAAGTTACTGAGACAATGCACATTTTTCTGTGGACAAAAAAGCAATCACATTTTATTAACTGACTGCCATTCTTCAGTTAGAATAAAGTAGTGTATTTCACTGACTCGTGTGGAAATCTCATTAGAAAAGGAGTCTCAAAGTGTGGCAGACTGAAAATGTGGCTATCACTGAACAAAAATTTGAATGTTCACTGGGAAGACTGTGAAATCTTTTTAAAAGTTCCAGGAGACCTGGTTGGTGTGGCTCAGTGGATTGAGCACTGGCCTGTGAACCAAGGGGTTGCTGGTTTGATTCCCAGGCAGGGCACATGCCTGGGTTGAGGGCCAGGTCCCCAGTAGGGATGCTTGAAAGACAACCACACATTGATATTTTCCTATTTTTCTTTCTCCCTCCCTTCCCCTCTCTAAAAATAAATAAATAAAGTCTTTTTAAGAAGAAGTTCTTGGAGTACAGGAGCTTAAGCAATTGTATTTGTGATCCCTTGTGACTCTAATAGGTCCTGCAGAAAACAGCTGAGACCCTAACTGGATTCTCAGAATAAAAAGCTAGCAATGCTTTGGGAGGGGGCTGCTTCTAAAGAACTCCTATTATAATCTGATAAAGCTCTGAATTTTTTACCCATTACTTATTTTCTGAGGATTTTTTAATTTGCCACTTTCCTATGAGAATCTTCTTCTCCTATTACAGTGTCTCAGTATATTTTGTCCAGTAAGTAAGCAGAATTTGAATGACCGTTTTTAGGACATTTAAATCTGCTGGGATGGGAAACAGAACATAGGGCTGTATCACTATAATGGTGCAAAGGAGTGCTGGGCACTTAGGGCTGGGTCTCCAAGGTACTGAGGGAGTTAGAGTGCTCAATGATTTTTATTCTGAGTTTTGAGTTGTTGGGTGAGTTTGCTTCAACACCTACAGAGATTCGAACATATTTCAAAGAACCAATTCAAGCATGTAGTGGCCATGTCATCTCCACATCCTCAGGCCATATTCCCTTTTCAGCTTGCTGTGCCCTAAGCCTGCTCTCTTGAAGGCCACCACTGACTGTTGCTACCTCCACTGCATGCTTTATGGGTGTTATCTTTGATGGGCCCTTTGCACATCTGCCAATGCCAAGTTTGCCTTCCTCCTTGATACGCTCTACATTTGGTGAATGTGTCTCTATTTAATCCTGGGTTTCCTTCTATCTCTCTGCTGATTCTTTCTTAGACTTTGCAAGTTTTCTGACCTCTAAACATTCTTTAAGTAGTGATGCCTATTTCGGTTCCTTTTGCATCATAAAATGTTGCCAGTTATCAGTAATATTATTCCTTTATCCCTCTACCAAGGTGTCTCAGCAGCTGAAATTCCACCATTAGACATTCATTTCCTTACAACCACTTTGAATAATATAATATCCTAGACATAGGGGATACCTTACCAATCTACAAACCTGTTCAAATACATCTCCTTTCAGAGCTACTCTTCTCTGTGAAAGGCAGAGCTGAGCAAATCATGGCTTTCTGTTTCAAAGCAAATGAGTAAGGAGGGGAAGAGAAGACCGAAAGGGTGGCAGGGGAAGCCTAAAATGAGGTTTGTTTCCTTACAGTTTTGCTTAAGGTTGTTGTTCTTTACCGAAATTTTCACCAAAGTTACTGTCTTTATTGATGACAGACCGTTTCAAAGCGAGCAACAAATTTTACCTACTACTGCTGCTAATTACCCAACAGTCTCTGAAATTTCTTCTCAGATATCTGTAGTACTTCCTCATTTTTGCTCATAGATATTAATTATTTAGGAAGGTTAAAAACTTACTCTGATTTCAGCAGTAGAGCAAATATTAGTCCATCCTATTGCTTAGAGCAATACTGGATCGGAGTAGTAACAGAGAGATTTGCCTTAGCACTTTAAGGAACAGTTTCTTGAGATAAATCAACCAATCCCTAATTGGGTTATAGTAATCAGACCTACCCACCAGGGCTGATTTTGCCAGTGAAAGACTGAAAAGAGGATTTTCTAAGATAAATCCAATTAAATTTTATATTGAAACCTAGAACGTGATATCTAACAGGAGAGACAGCTCAATCTTTTGAATTGAGTGCTGAGTTATGAAATTGGCTTGCTGTAATCTCTTCCCAGCATCTTTATTCACTCTTTCTTTGGCCCTGGAGAGTCCCTTCTCCTGGATGTATTCATCATTAAGGTAAAATTAATTAATCCTGCTAATGACATAAGATGTTCCTTGAAGCATAATGATAGCATGAAAATATAGGGCATAAAGTCCTCTGGAAGTCAGCTTGATGAGGCGGATTCTCCATTATAATTACTGCAAGTTGCTTTCTCGCTAAAGTGAGGAACCCAGATGATGTCTCAGTATTTAAAACAAAGAACCTTGATTCTCAGTTGATTCCTAGCTTCAACTTTCCTGTGGTGAACTCGGGTCCCTGCAGGTCCTGGAGCCCCTGTATGATGTTTTTGAAACTATTTCCTGAGGAAAAATTGCCACAATTTATGTGTCAGCCACTGTTAAAAAGAGCATATAACCCATGTTAACTTATTTAAGACTCTTTACAACTATTTAGTTAGGTATAATTATTAACTCCAAATTATGGACAAGAACACTGATTCACAGAAAGATAAAATATTTTGCCCAAGTTCACCAAACTCTGAGGAGGCAAAGCTGGGTTTGAGCTTAGGTTTTCTTCATTAAGCTATATTTTCTCTTTAAGTTTCCTTGAAAACTAGTTTGGATTCCATTTGAATATAAAGACAGCATGACTGGAGGGCAGTAGGTAAAAAAAGTAGGCAAGAAAGTGTCTCAATCTCAATCTTTTGGTCTTGATGGTCCCTTGATTAAAATTTCCTTAAACATTTACTGTGTGCAAAGAGTGCTATTAGGTGATTGGTGTATCTAGTGAAGGACAAAACTGACTCTCTTTTTAGATATCATTGTAACCGAAGTATTTACTTCACATTTCCCTTCAAAATAATGAATAGTCTGTAATTTCTAATAGTTTGCATTTAAAGAATGCAAGAATGGAATTTGGAAATTGTGTAGCATGGAGGGAACTTTGAGGGGGTGTCATGGTGCTATTTGCCCTGAGCTGAGGGGTACTCCCATGGCCTGTAGATTTTGTGGATGTATAGGCTAATGCAGAAAATTGAGGGTTATGGCAAATTGTTGACTTTCTATTCACACTGCAAAAGACCCAGAGGGCCTGGATTATGCCAAATGAGCATCTGGGTCCGATTTTGTTCCCGTGAATCTCCAGGCACATCCTGAGAACTCACTGGACTCTTTAGGAAGTAGATATGATTACCGTTTGTCTTGACACCTCAATTCAGTAAGTAGTTTCCATCTCCAAGTCTGTTACTTTAAGCAAAAAAATTAATCTGTCTCTATCAGTTTCAAAAAGAAATCAGTAGAATCCCTGGGAAATTTTAATATATTTTCCTCTAAACCTGCATGTTTTTTTTCCCCTTTAAAATCTTACTACATACTCTTTTCAACTTCCCTTTAGATGCCATTTGACTGTCATCATCTGTGAGGCAAATGGGTCATGCAGTTCAGGTTAGTAAGCACCAGCTGGAAGTATTGGCCACTCTTTAACAGGTAACAGTTAAAGATTAACCAACTTACTTTCCAGAAACAGGCCTTAGAAAAAGTACAGACAATCTTCCTCTTTAAAAGCCTACTCTAGGACCATTTCTTCTGATGCCCTTCTTAGAGCTAACCTTGGAAATCTCAAAAAGGTTTTTATGTATGTATGTGTACACATTTGTACACACACACACTGGAATTAGCCATTTAGGTGAGATAGGGAGTCTCAGGCAAAGGAGAGATTCGCAAACACATTTATGCTACAAATGCATGGAAGTCCAAGAGGAGAGGCAAAAGGAAAGGATGACAAGATTCAGAATGAAGAGATAAGAATTTCAATTATCAGCAGCCATATTGGCACATGACACAACTAATTTACAAACCAACTCTGGCTCTTGGAGAGCAAAACCTTGTTTGAAAATTTCACTGGGCAGAGCTTCTTTTCTTCTTTATCAGTGATCATATTGTAATAAACACTGTCCCTGTATCGTATGTGCCTTCTTCCAGCTCCATTGACATTGTGCTCCCAATTGAGAAGCAAGGTCTTTGGAATAAGACTGGATTGAGTCCTGGCTCCAGCCAGGAGCTCCACTAGTGGCTCCACCATTGTTTTGGGGCACACTACTGGCCCTGTAGATTCTCTGTAATATGGATGATTTGGCCAGTGGTTCTCAAATTTTGGTAGAGAGCTAATAAAGAACGTGAAGATCAAGCTCATTAAAGGAAGGCAGAGTCTGGGCATTTGTACAATGTTTTCATCAAGTGCTCCTGGTGATTCTGATACTCATCCAATTTTGAGAACCAACAATTTTGGGGAATAAAGAAAAGCAAATGTAATAAGCACCTGGCTATCAATAATGTTTCCAACTAGGATCGTGTGGCAAAGTGAAAAGGGGTTTTGTCTTCATTATCCAAGACCTGAATTCCTGCACAAGTTCTACTGCCTACTCAGTGTGGGAGTTCAGCAAAGTCATTTAAATTATGAGACCCACAACATCCTCATTTGTCAAACAGAGATAATAAGGTACCGCATCAAGGGGTCATGGGTTTAATGGGATGACGTGGCTCACAGCGGGTGGCTGATAGATATTGCCTGAAGTAGAATCTCTTCCTCTATTTGGATTTGTTTACTTTGTTAGAAACGTCCAGACACAAAACTTACATGCATTTTATTCCATCGAAACTCTCTGAAGGCTTTTCAGAGAGATTACAGATTTCTTGAGTGTAGAAACTGAATGTATGACTGCCATTGCATTTACTCACAACACTCAGTACAACAACAACTTTTGACACAAAATGCTTTGATTATATAACACATAATTCCTGTATGCCCTAACTTTAAAACCCCTGTTGGTTTCTTATATCCGTTCAATAATCTGAGTTGACTTTCTCTAAAGGGACTGAGGAAATATTTTGTTTTACTGGGCTACAAGTTATTTTTATTGACTATGAACAAATCCTCTTATGGCCAAAATCCTAGTTAATAGGAAACATGGATTATCACAGTTACTGACCTGTGCTTCTGCGTTAAGCTGGTCTTTTACTTCATTAAACTCAAAAAATAAAATCTTACCATTTGGTTAGATATATTTTTGTATAGGAGTCAAAGTCTCCAAAATGTCTGATGCTTAATAATAATTTTATTGTGCATAAGTCATTACAGTGCTCATGGCTTTAAAGTCATTTTTCATAAAGTGATGACTCCATAGGATTATGCAAGTAGCAGAGAAGCAAACCAGTCTGGCCTCTGGTCTAGCTGGCAGTGCAAAGAAGGAAGTGCTGTTGGAGGTTGGTGAATGAAAGCCAGAGAAGGGAAAACGAGCAGTCGCATCATTAATGACCACCCTGCTTGAACAATCCTGCCACCAATGAGCATGGAAGTCACAGGCCTAAGTGAGAAATGCCTTGGAGCAAGGCATGTGTTTCTCTGGTGTTCCTGCATTTTGTTCTTTGACCTCTGAGTGGGCTCAACTTCTTCAGACCACAGAGCCCACATTCCTCTGCTTCATTTCCACACCCCCCAATTCTCTTATTTTTCTCATTCCTTTCTCTCCCCTCCTTTTTGTCTGATCTCTTTTTTCTCCAGTGAAAAAGCTCCTTAGTGAAGAGTTATTCTAGATCATTCCTCTAAAGACTTTCCCTTTTCTTCTCCACAAATACTCCTCATTTCTTAATGGGTAAAGAGTGGATGATAATGCCATTTGACATCAATTCGAAGTCCTCCATAGTGACAGCTTATACCAGTGGGAGAAACCTGATTTAGAGACACTAGAAAAATGTATAACACAACTTCAGATTTCCCTTCAGTCTTTCCAAAGATTTCTTGATTAAAATGGCCAGAAGGACAACATTAACCCCTTGAGTTTTAAAAATGATCTTTTGTGGTTTGCAAAGAAATGGTTCACATTCATTAATGTTTTGAAGGTTTTTATCTTCTCCCATTGCACAGAGACAGATTACTCCCTCACAGGGAAAATAGAAAGAAAAAAAAACCCACAGAAAAGCCTCAACACTACCAGATTAGTAATCAGAAATCAATGTAGGTGGGTCCATATTTTCCATTCAACTTAAGGCATCAACAGGAGCAAGTGCTGTCATTCTTTGGGACACATTCTATTGTTTTTTGCTTTTAAAGGTAACATGCCTCATTGAAAAATCTCTTTGGGGATGGCACCAGGGCATAGGTATCTTCTAACAGCTCCCAGGCAATTCTGATCTGCAGCCAGAATTGGAGAAATATTGTTTTCAAGGAAGTGAGGAAGCACAGGAGAGTCTTTAAGCTCTCAGGACAAAAGAGCCCATGCCCAGCCTTGCCGTCTCTTTCTACCCCATGTTTATGTTTTACTACTTTTTTCATGACATTAACTACACAGAAATTATCTTTATGTATTTGTGTGTTATTTGTGTATGGTCTCTCTCCTTCCTTGGGAATATAATCTCCAGTAAATCCTGAACAATATTTGGTACAGGGTAGTTGCTCTGTATTTGTCAAATGAATAAATTTAAATCTATTAAACATCAGCTTTCCCATCTTACAGTAAACAAAATGCTATTACTATCTACCCTTCTAGATTGCTGTGATGATTCCAGGAAATCATGTCCCTGTAAGCTAATACATATAATGTGAAATGCCTAGAAATATTCTTGATACTACAAAAAACCCTTATCTAACCCAAAAATGTTTCCCCAAATTTAAGCATCTAGCTTAAAATTTTCAACATTAAGTTCTCTTATTTGGCTTTTGGCTGATTATTGTTAAAATGTAAATTGCTTACCTTGGTGAAACAATATCAATTAGGTGAGTTTTTGTCACTTAGCAACTACTAGCAACCCTAAAATATAGAACGAGTTAATTCTGAATCAAATTTAAAATTGAAGAGGTTCTGTACCGTTCATGTAGGGCAGGCTAGAGGAGTCCACAGGAGCATAGACACAGAGCAGGGAAGTAAGTGCACTGAATGAAACCAGAAAACGGAGAGAGAAGTATGTGAATGATGAACTTTGTTAACCCTGAACTGGGAAGACCTTGGGTTAACTCTGGTCAGAGAGGTGAAGTAGTCATGTTTTTAGTCAGCATTTATTAAGTATCTCGAGGGCCAGACAGCTGCCATATATTAGATTATTTAATCCTTAGAGCAATTCTAGATGTATTAATATCCTGATTTAATAAAAGGGAAAGTGGTACTTCACAGATGTTAAGTTTCTAGGGAAGCAGCACAGTACAGTGATAGCGAAACTGAATCCACAGAGAGGCAGGCTGAAGTAGAAACCCAGTCCCGACAGGCACCAGCCGTGGGACCTTGGGCAAGTTACTGCACGCACATGTCCGTGCATCAGTTTCCTCCTCTGTAAAACGGGGGTGATAATAATTGTAACTATCTTCTAGGGTGGTAGCTATCTGTAAAGCACTCAGAATACTGGCATAGGGTGGATACTAACCATAGATAAGGACACACAGTGATAGCAGGAACCAGAATTTTTAAAGCTATTAAAGTTTATATATATCTTGATGGATTTTCACACACTGAACAGCCTCAGGTAAACAGCACTCAATGAAACAGAATTTTACCAGTACCTAAGGCTCCCTGTATAATCTCTTCCAGTCATATCCTCA
>PVKM010007236.1:9360-42024 GCA_004027735.1 Carollia perspicillata | reverse complement strand
GCCACCTCCCTCCCATTTCCACCCTCCTTAGTCTTTGTCCATGTGTCCTTTATACTTGTTCCTATAATCCCTTCCCCTTTCCCCCTGAAATTCCCTCCCCTCTCCCCTCTGGTTACTGTCCGCCTGTTTTCTATTTCAATGTCTTTGGTTATATTTTGCTTGCTTGTTTGTTTTGTTGCTTAGGTTCCTGTTAAAGGTGAGATCATATGGTATTTGTCTTTCACCACCTGGCTTATTTCACTCAGCATAATGCTTTCCAGTTCCATCCATGCTGTTGCAAAAGGTAAGGAGCTCCTTCTTTCTTTCTGCCACATAGAATTCCATTGTGTATATGTACCATAGTTTTTTGATCCATTCACTTACTAATGGGCACCTAGGTTGCTTCCAACACTTGGCTATTGTAAATTGTGCTGCTGTGAACATTGGGGTGCACAGGTTCTTTTGGTTTGGTGTTTCAGGGTTCTTAGGGTATAATCCTAGCAGTGGAATTGCTGGGTCAATAGGCAGTTCCATTTTTAGTTCTCTTAGAAAATTCCATACTGTTTTCCATAGTGGTTATACCAGTCTGCAATCCCACCAACCAAGTTTATTTATTCATTCGCCTACTGCAGGATGTCTTGGTTGCTTTTGAGTATGGTGATCATGAATAAAGCTGCTAACCATCTGTGTGCAGGTGCTTGTGTGGACATAAGTTTTCAATTCTTTGGGGTAAATTTCAAGGAGCCTGATTGCGGGATTGCATGGTAAGAACAGGCTTAGTTTTGTAAAAAACTGCCCAATTGCCTTCTAAAGTGACCATACCATTTTGCTTTCGTGTCAGCAATGAAGTAATGGTCCCATCACTTCGCATCTTCATCAACACTTGGCATTGTCAGTGTTCCAGATTTATGTCATTCTAGTGTAGCACGTTATTGTTTCACTCCGCTGCTTCCTGATGACATAGGATGTGGAGCACCTTTTCATCCATTATTTACCATTTGTTTATCTTCTTTAGTTAGATCTGTTAACATCTTTGGCCTGTTTTTTAAGTGGGTTCTTTAGTTTCTCACTGTTGAATTTTAAGAGTTCTTCATGTACTTTACACAATCGTACCTCAAGAATATGTCTCTTACAAAGATATGTTTTTTTTCAGTCTGTGGATTGTCTTTTCATTCTCTTGACAGTGTGTGTTGCAGAGCAGAGCAGAGATTTTTAAATGTGATGCAGTCCTGTGTATAAATTATTTCATTCATGGACTATACCCTTAGTGTTTTATCTAAAAAGTCATTGAAAACCAAAGATCATTTCAATTTTCTCCTATGTTGTCTCCTTTGAGATTTAGAGTATTTTTGTTTGAAATGTACATCTGTGGTCCATTCCAAATTAGATTGCCTAAAGACTATATGGTCTGTATCTCAATTCACTTTTTGTTTTATTTTGATTATTATTCAGGTACAGTTTTCTGTCTTTTACTCCTGTCCCAGTCCACCCCTGCTCAGTGGATTGAGCGCCGGCCTGTAAACCAAAGGGTCACTGGTTCAATTCCCGGTCAGGACACATACATGCCTGGGTTGCGGGCCAGGTCCCCAGTGTGGGGCACGTGAGGGGCCATCACACATTGATTCACTTTTTTTAACTTGTAGATGTCCAGCACTGTTTGTTGAAAAGATTATCTTTTCTCCATCGCATTGCTTTGCTTTTTTGTCAAAGATCAGTTGATTATATTTGTGTGGTTCTCTGTTCTGCTCCAGTGATCTATTGTGTATTCTTTTGCCAACACCACATGGTCTGGATTATTGCAGCTTTACAGTATGTTATGAAGTCGGGTAGTGTCAGTCCCTGATTTTGTTCTCCTCCTGCAATTTTGTGCTGGCTCATCTGGGTCTGGCCTCTCTGTATCATTTTTAGAAGCAGTCTAAAATCAGTGCTCTCTACTTTACCCGTTAGAGCTCTTAGCATATTAATCATAGCTATTTTAATTTCCTGATCTGATAATTCCAACATCCCTGCCATGTCTCAGTGTGATGTTTGCTCTGTATCCTCACACTCTATTCGTTGTCATTTAGTACGTTTTGTGTTTTTTTTTTTTATAGTTGGACATGATGTACTGAGTAAAAGCAACTTCCGTAAGTAGGCCTTCAGAAATGTGGTGGCGGGGTGTGGGGGCCGGTGAAGCCTTCTGGGGTCCTGTGATTAGGTCAGTGCTTTAGTGAGCCTCTGCCTCTGGACTGTGACCACACATAAGCATATGTCCCCACCTCAGTTGTCCCCTCCTCCCCCTTAAACAGAACAGGAAGGTGAGTGGCAGCTACAATTTGGTATTTCCCTTACCCAGGTCAGTTAGCCTCTGATAAAACCTTCACAGGTTAGGTTCTGGGTAAACAGTTTCTCTTGAAGGCAGACCTTGTTAGGATGAATGGAGTACTCTGACATGTTCAGAAATCGTTTCTTTCTCCTGCTCCTGCCAGGAATATGAGGGATTTTTCTTCAATATTTACAGTAAGAATATGGTAGATGTCCTCAAAATAAAACTTAGAAAATTGTGGGGTTCCCCAGTGACTGGCTCCCCCTGGAATTTTAACTCTCAGACTTGTCTTCTTGCAGCCTCCGGCGTTTGTCAATTGCAGCGCTGTTGTCAATTGCAGCGCTGTTTTCTTGTCTTGGCCCTGCTGGGAGGAGTTTTCCGTTCCTGAGTTCTGCTGTGATACCTTGTGACTTTCTCTGTTTGCTTGTTGATCTTTCTGATTTGGGGGGCAGTGATTGCCCTGTGACCTCATTTTTTATATGAATCTAAGAAAAGTTGTTGGTTTTCAGTTTGCTCAGGTTTTTACTTATTTTTAGAATGGACAAGGAATTCCAAACATGCAGAACAGGAACCTGGGAGTCCAATGCAGTCTCAGCTATGTTTTTAAGGAGTTTTTTTCTCTGACTTTTTTTTATAATGAAGGAGGTGGTGGGGGTTAGAGTCAGAGTTCTCAGTGCTTTACATTGACCTCTTGACCTTGAGATTCTGCTTTGCAAGATGCTGACCATCTTTACTGGCTCCTGGATCTGAGGGACCACCGCCAGACTTGGACTCTTGGGACTTTCAGGTTCATTGCCCTCTTATACATTGATATTAATGATGTTTTATTTATTATTCACCCCGCGTGCAGTGGAGACCACTGTAAAGTGGTCTGCCTTATAGAGAGGACTATCTCAAAACAGACAAGAGGTCTCGTGGGCATAACCACTCAGTTTTTTCACGGGAGATAAGTAACAGTGGTGAACAGGGTGGGTGGGCCTCAGGGACTAATTGATTACTCACGACACAAGGGTAAAAGGTATATATTATTAGTTAAAAAAGGGGAAATTATAATTTTCTGACTTTGTCCCCCGTTTATTGTGGGTGCCTGGTGACCTCAGGAGTGTTTGGAGCGCCTGTACAATGACCACAGATGGTCACAGCCCAGGGCCCCTCCCGTCATTCTGCCTTAGCCTTGCTAGGCTTCTTGCCAGTCCTCGAACATGCCAAGGACACTTTGGCTCAGGGCCTTTGCATTGCTGTTTCCTTTGCCTGGAACTTTCTTTACCCAGGTATTTGCATGGCTTCATCCTTCTCCTTAGTCATGTCCTTCCTCCGATGAGTCCCCCAATTTTCTACCAACTCCCAAATGATCTTTACCTACCTCTCAGTTAAATATTTTTATAATGCTTCCCATTATATATACATATATATATAATGTATACACATGTATAACAATTTATGTTGTTTTTTGTCTAATTGAATCGCACCCTCATGTACAACACATGCATAACACATGTTATACATGTATAACACATGTATAACACATGTATAACAATTTATGTTGTTTTTTTGTCTAATTGAATTGCATCCTCCCTCACTTCTCCCACCAGACAGAGGGCGGGAAATTTTCACTGCTGTAACCCTAATGGTGCCTTGCATGTTACAAGTGTTCCATAAATTTAAGGAATGAATTTGAAAGAGCAAATTACAAATTAGTCTAAGAAGAGGGGATAGCCAATAAATAAGATTTATTAATGGAAAATGACTGCCTTAAAGTATTTGAATCTTTTGTATCAATTTTCTAAGATATTATCATTCTCCTCACCTCACTACTTACTGAGATGTAACTTCCAGAGGTTTGATGAAAATTAGAAATAAAGGAAGTATCTGTTTTATATTAAGGGACCATAAACAGCACTGACTAAAATATGTGTATATAAAACAGCAATTAAATCAAATGTCCTGATCCCTTGGTAGCAGCCACATCCAGAGCTGTAATTTTTACTCCTGTTCTTGCTTAGACCTTGGACTTGGGATATATATGAAAGACAGCTAAAATGCCTACTGTTGTTGGAGTAGCAAGAAGACAATTAGGGTAAATGAATACAGTGTCACATCTCCTAGTATTGTCTGATTGGCTGTGACAACCTCAGATGAGAGAGATAAAAGACCCACATAGTCCTAAACAGTTATTAACTCAGGTACAGAAGGTGGAGCGTATTTCCGTCAGAACAAGGATTTGTTCAGGAGGCCCGATGCAAAGGAGTGTAGTTGTAGAAACAGGGCCATTTCTGCTCTGCAAACTGCCAGGGCCCTGCCCGCATCGGCTGATGTCTCATCTCTGAGTGGCAGGCAGGAATGAAGTGGAAACTTAGAGAGATTTGGTATCATCAAAATGTGGCATATAAATGTGATGCCAATACTTCTTCCTGGGCTTTATTACCAATAAAAACAGCTTGCTAAAAATAAAGTCGCCTCCATTTTGCAGTCACACCATTTCCTTCATCTGTCAAGTGATGTTACATGCACGCCCCTCTCACCAAACTTTGAAAGTCTTTTCACCTGCTTTGTTATTCGTATTCTGACAGTGTCATAGTGACTGTAGATTCTTAATACTGGTTGTGTGTTGTGACATAGTCAGTCCTAGTTTTTCAACGCATTGTTTCCATGAAGCCTGCACCATAGGCAGATTGCCATAAAATGAAATACGACTGATTAAATACTGTTGCCATTATTAATTCAGATTTCATGAGGAACTGTTACATGAGCACAGAAAGGTTCTGAAAACAGATGAATAGTATGTTTGAGCTCAGGCAGATGGGCAAATGAGGGAGAGTGCAAAGCAGCAAAAAGTGGACGTTATTCATGTTTGATTGAATGTCTCCATCAGATAAATCAGGGAGGATGATTAGATGTTTTGCAATGTGGCTGAAGCCAGTACCAAACAAGTAAGGAAGGTTTTTTTTTAATATGACTGCATTTTATTTTGATCTCTCTGTTTCTGCCATTTTATTCTGATCTTTCCGTTTCTGATCTTTTAGGACTGACTTGTTTAGCATGTAATAGACGCTCTGTAATTGCTTTTTGAATAGAAATAAAAAAAATTCTTCATAAACTTTAACCATTTCTTAGAAGACTACTATCAAAATTCTCCCATGCTTAGAAAATTATGTTTTCATCATTTTGTCTTTAATGAATACAATACAAATTCCTAGGCAATTATGAGAAATATTCACAAGTAGGATATAATTTGAAATCTTAATGTACATGTACAAATCTGATTTCTAAAATTATAACTGTTTATATTCCCTGTAATGGTTGGAAGAAAATATGATATTAAATACTTTAGTTAAATTGATTTGGATATCAAAAGTGATAAAAGCCCAAATAAATTTCAGACAAGTGAAGCTTAAATGGAATAGTAATACTAGCTAATTTTTAAGGCTAATTATTGTATGCCATGCACTGTGTTTTACAAATATTAGTTTATTGAAACCTCTCAGAAACAGTTTGAGGTAGTTAACATGATTCTTTCCAGTATCCAGTTGAGGAAACTAGAGCTTCGAGAGGGAGAGCAAAGAGCCCAAGGTCAGACAACTGGCATTCAGACTCAGGCACCCGCTCCAGGACCAGCGTTCTTCACCTCGTGCATACTGCATAAACCAAAAGAAACAACAGAGACACACTAACTTGGAGTGATGATTGAAGTGTTAGGTCATACTGTTTCAAAGATCCAGGCCATTTGTTCTGAGAATTACACCATCGTTTAACAACGGTAATTAAATGTGTAAGCTAACTTAGACTTCACTGAGACAAAATGTGTATCAAAATAGTGTTACATCATTTGAGAAATTATGAGATTCAGAGTTGTGAATTCAGGGGAAAAAGGCTATGAGGGATTGTGTGCTCACGGTCATTTCTTTGCTGAGACATAAATGTTGGTAAACGGTGGCCCTTTTTTCCCAGCTCCTCTTGTGCACTTACCTCCGAGACTGTCTTTGGTGAGCATCTCTCACCTAGACTGTTACAGCAGCCTCCAGCTCGTCCTCCACACTAGTGCCAAAGATCTCTTCACAAACCATTCCCCCCAAAATACCATATGACTCTCCTCCTTATTAGGAACAATAGGATTGTTCTTAACTTCATTTTCAGTCATACACCCTACTGACAAGCCAGTGAAAGCTACAGGCCCTTTCTGAGTAAAAAGAGCTTTATACATTTTACTTATTATTCTCTGGCATAGCATGTTAGGGATTTCAGATATCCATCACCAGCTTGCTTCCTCATCTGATATATTCCACCATTTATCCCCTTATCTGCACTCCGGTTCTATTACATTTCTCATTGTTTCTCGTGCTTAGCATGTTATCCAAGGTCTCTCTTCTAAGTATAGTCTTAACTCTCTGGAGTACTGTGCTGGAAGAGAGGAAGGCCTTACAATGCCTGTGTGTCATGGGCAGCCCGTGATTCAAACCTCATTCTATGAACTTGGGAAATGGCACTTAGCTGGTTCGATGTCAGTTTTATCACTTTCATATGAAGGGGGTAACATTACTTATTTTACAGAGTTTTTATGAAGATCAAATGAGATGGTGAATGGATAGGGCTTGGCACTCAGTAAATACATGTTCCTGTCTTCAATCCTCTATCCCTCCTCACCTGTCACTCCCCATCTCCCACCCTTATGAGAGGGCTTCCTTTCTGTGTCCCCACAGCACCCAGGGGGACACCTTTAAACTTGTAGCATGCCTTGACATTTCCTGTTTCTTGTCTGTTTCTCCACCTAGACAAGTAATTCTTAATCCAGTTTGCACACTTAAGTAGCCTGGGAAGCTCTTTGAAAGATGCTCCTCCTCGGTCCAGTTAAATCGGAATCTCTGGCCTGGTGTGCGGTCATGGTTTCCAAAGTTCCCAGGTGATTTTCATGGTCAAGCCTAGACTAGACACTCCTTGAGAGCAGGGATTCATCAGTGAACCCACTGCCATCGTGGCAGCCGGCACAGAGTGGAGGTTCAGCGTGTGCCCACAGAGCGACTGAATGCGTGCCTGCATGATGGCCGGCTCTCCATCACTACTCAATGTACATTTCATAAACCTCACCCCATTTGAATAGGAAAATGAGAGGCTCAAATTTAACATATCTTTAATGAACTTACATTTATAAAATGGTAATCAACACTTAAGCAGGTAAAGACATACTGTAAATTTTCTTGAAGTAGATGCTGCTTCAGGTAACTTCCTCCTGACACATTTATATAGTTAGTGGGTTTTTTTTTTCTTTCATTCTTCAGGTCCTGAAGTCCTGTTGGTGAGATGGTTTAACCTGTAAATCTTTTAAAAGGTGCTTAAATGTCCAGAGCTGAAATTAGCAGTCTACTCTCCACTCTAAGATTTCTCAGTGTTGAACTGCTATATATAATTCTATCCCTACTAGTATTTATTTTGGTGCCTCCTCCTGGGGTGTATATGCAGATTTATATTTAACCTTCCTGGGTTCTTTCTCTTTAGTGACCCATTAATAACAGTGTTTGGCTGTAAAAATATACACAGTACCTTGAGAAAGGATGGAGAATGGGACTAATGGCAGTGAAAGCAATCGCTCTAGAGATTTGCTGAAATTAACTTTACCCTGTAACGGCTGATGGTGCTTTCTTTTCTGAATGCTAAATGGACAGGGGTATGTAATAAATGTGTCTTTGATATGGTACAAAGTGTCAGATCACCATGACGAACAAAATCAGCTTTCTCATTTAAATGTAAGGGTTTATAAGTTTATTTTCAGTAAGATTCGATCACAGGATGGCCTTTAGACACTAAACTGAATGGTGGGTAAGGAAAGTAGATTCCTCTCTTTTCTCATAAAGAGAATCATGACTTTATTACCTCAGTTCTGGCTTAGAAATTGAAATGTTATCAGCTCAACAAAAAAAAAAAGAAAATACATTTCAAAAATGTCTATGTTGGGGGATCCCAGTAGGGAACATGCACAAGTTAGATATTTTTATTGAAATAAAAATGGTGGACCCTGGGTCTAAATGTAATTTCTTTACAATGTTGTTTTCTCTTAGGTAATCAGCTCTGATGTGGGGTCAACTGTTTCCTTCTGGATGATAGACACTGGGCAAAAAGTCAAACAATTTACTGGTTGCCATGGAAATGCAGAAATCAGCACTATGGCCCTTGATGCAAATGAGACGCGGCTTTTGACTGGCAGCACAGATGGAACTATTAAGGTGCGAACGGAGTGATGCTTTTCTATCTAGATGTGAGGGGGCTGGAATGTTGTGCGCGGAGGCACAGTGCTGACAATATTTATTTTTGCCTTCCTGGCCTTGCAAGCAGAGAGATGAGACAAGATTAGAGGAGCTAAATAACCCAAACCATCTAATAACAAAGCTGTTAGAAAAATAAACCTCTGTGTGGAAAAATGAATCAGTGATTTTTCTGAGTAAATTATTTAAAATAAAAACACAACTTGGCTTACTTATTTCAGAAAGCTTTTGCCAGTGCCCTGGATAGAGAACTGCTTTGAAGAATAAGAGGCTTGAACGATTTTCATGTGCTTCAGCTAATGTCTCTAGTTTTCTTTTTCTTGATTTATAAAGTTAGAAATCAGGGCAAGTGAGTAAACTTTTAAAAAATGGTATAGATGCAGGTTTTTCAGAAAGTTAATATTGTAAAAATCATCCCATTTTGTAATTTGCATATTTATGTAAAGGTGAGATAGTGAAGAAAGAAGGAAGAACAATCATAATCATATTTATTATTCATCTTAAACCAACATGATTTTATGCTTCGTTTTTTTTACTTTGTAACAATTATTAATTTCTTCTGCGAAGAAGGTGCTATTTTACTTTGCAAGAAAGATCACATTTTCGTGCACAGTTAAATACAACCTGAAATCATGCTCATCAGTGAGTCTCCCCTGCTCCCTTAAGCTCTGAGAGCGATGGCAGTCTTTGTTTGGAGATGACTTGTGACACTTTGAGGCAACAAAAGAAGGCAGTTTTCTGAATAAGATTCA
Organism: Carollia perspicillata; assembly: GCA_004027735.1. Lineage (NCBI taxonomy): Eukaryota > Metazoa > Chordata > Mammalia > Chiroptera > Phyllostomidae > Carollia > Carollia perspicillata. Next base: position 32,734 of record PVKM010007236.1, on the reverse strand, counting down.
AATGCTTTTCAAACTTCTGTCATATCTGGAGTCACAAAGGTATTAATTAGATGTACCTTCCATGGTAAGATCTATGATGCATTCAGGTCAGTGTCGGGGAAGGAAGGGAAAGCTCCCTGGATAGGCAGGTCTCAGACCACAGCAGTTGAGGGTAAATGGGCAGGGGATTCTGGGCTGGTACTGATCAGTGGGAAGGAGGTGCTGTGACATGTCGCAGTGAGAATCTGCAAATTGGCCGAACTTGGCCTCTGGGAGGGTTAATGGATCAAGTACAAACTGAAACTTGGGTTTAAGCAAAGTAACACAGTTCATAGGAGGACTGACTGGTAAAATGTGTGAAGGAAATGGAATAATTTCAATCCTACCAGTTAAGGTGGAATAAAACAGGGATACCTAGAAGTGGAGTATTAGAAAGTAGCTTAGGTAAAAGGAACAAGCAAGTATCCCCTCTACTAGTCCCAGGGTATGAGACAGAACAGAAAACTAAAGGAAGTGAATTAGGTTTGCTCTAACCCTGTCTCGGGAAGTAACCATGCAGGGTCGGGCAGACTTGCTGATGGTTGCTGAAATGGTCCCAGACAGGGGACTCGATAGGATCTAAACCAGAGCTTCACAATGCCTATTTGTGGGTGCTGTTTTAGGTGGGCTGGCTTAGAAGCCCTGGGTAGAGGTAGAGGACATGGGTGAGGAGATGTGCATCGCTCTAAGTCTCAGCTCAGGCTTGACGTCTTAGAAGTTAATGTTGATTTAGTAGTATAATCACAGGGTTTGAAGGTGCATTTATCTTTATCCCAATAGCACAACGGAATTCTGAAATTTGGCTACCTCTGCATAGGACACATAAATACGGCTGTACTGGCCATATTCTACGAGGAAACGAGAATGAATGACATTTTCCAATCTCATTTGTCATTTAACATCTGAAGTCAATACCTATGTAATCAAAGATTTAAAAGTATTGCTGTATTTATCAAGGGTTTAGAGTGTCTGTTTTTATTAGCTAATGTTTTGAATAATTAATGTATGCATAGAATAAAATTTAAAATATAAAATAGATATGAAGTGAAAAGAAAGTCTCCTTCTCATCCATTCCCAACTCCATATTTGTGGCTACCACTGTTACGAGTTTCTTATGCATACTGCTAGACCACAGGCACTTGTTCTCAATGGCAACTCACTATTCATCATTGTTCTGCATTTTCCTGTCTTGGACATTGATTCATACCAGCACAAACAATAATCGTAATCTTAACTGACATTTACTGCATGTTTACTATGAATCAGGCACTGTCCTACCACTTGTATACATACACATACAGATATACACACCCACATAAATATGGTTGGTGCTATTATTATCCCAGGTTGAGAAAACAGATGAGAAAACTGCAGTACAAAGAGATAAAGCGAGTTACTTAAGTTTCCGTAGCAGTTTAGTTTGGGCAGAGCTTAAACACCTGGGGGGACTCATTCTTCTTGGTGGCCATGTTACATGCTACGGTATAGATATCCCACATTCTGATGTTCAGTCTCTCATTAATGAGCAACTAAGTTGATTCAAATCTTAATAGCTTTTGTAAACAATGTTTTAGATTTTAAATTTCCAAGCCATCCTAAGGAGTATGTTTCCTGTGCCCTAAATGAGGAAGCACAACTTTGGAGAGACACACTTGGAGTGAGAACCAGGATTTCAACAGACTCCAAAATGTGGCTGTTTATGATTTTAATTTGCCTCCTCCTTAAAAACATGCACTAATTTATTAGCCTTTGAATCAAGTATGATTAGAATAGACTAATAGGATTACACATAGAGTAATTAATATAATGGCTAAATTTAAATGGTGAGAGGATTTTCTTTAATTATTACACATCCCAAGTGAATCAGCCCTAGTTCAGAAAGGAAACACACAGTTTTAGAATAATCTTATTACATCGTGTGGCTTTACTCATCGAAGAAGACATTTTCTTTTCTTCTCTCATAGGTGGTTTTTTAATCTTTCCCTCAAAGGTGTGGGACTTCAATGGATATTGTCACCGCACGCTGAATGTTGGGCAAGAGGGAGCTGTGGCTATTTCACAGATCCTGGTTCTTAAGAAGACAATACTGGTTACAGGCTGGGACAGGTATGATATGCTTCCCGCAAAACTCATGGGAAGGTAAAAGGAGAATGTTCTTATTTGAATCAAAATCTATGAGAAAAGAGAACATGGAAATCTTGACTGATTCTGAGTCATTAACTTCCTGGTGACCTACATGAGTGAAACTGCTTGGAATTGACTAAGTGCTCAGTGACTACAATACTATAAGGCTGTGTAGCTTGAGCAGCTTTGAGAATTGTTATAGGGTTTTCTTCTGGGTTTAGGAATCTGTCTTTTTCTTTCAGCATTCCAGGTAGGCACATAATACCACCTCCTGAGGATTAACTCTGAAAGTTTCCCAAATTTTATAGGCAATACATTCTTAATGTGTAAATGGCATTATCTCACCCATAAAGGGAGCCCATTCCTTCTCTTGTTGCCTATTTTAAATTGTAGCACAGGAAGGAAACGGCCCACTGATCTCTGTTAGTACCTCCTTAATCTTGGTGCAGAGAAGGGCCTTTCGCAGCCCACTTAGTGTTCTCCAGGAGCAGTTCTTCCATTTCATTACAATGAAAAATACTTTCCTTTCCTTTTTCGTGAAAGAACTAAGTGATCATAAACAGAGTCTTTTCTATGGCACTGTATAAGCACTAGGAAAATTAAAGCGTTATGTTTTGAAAATACATTGTCCATACATTCACCATTTCACAAAATATTTCTCTAGCAAGTAATTTTCCCAACATTATTCACTATAGAGTTGTTATTTTAAGGGTTTGACGCTGGGATTAAACAGATTTTATACCTAGAAAACTAGCAGTATATACTTGGAGATTTTTATCAATCATATGAAAGGCTTTTCTTCTAATGCAATATGTGTATATCAACACTAGAAAACCTAGTGCCACACAACTTAGTTTTCAGGGGAAGTTCAACTATAAGCAAAGAAATATAGTCCAGATTATTGTACTTGACATTAAGAACTAAGTCAATCATCCTCACCTTTGAAAGACAAGACTTCTTTTCATCCCTAGGAGCAAACCTGATCTGTTAGTGACTCATACTCACTCCAACAGACTATGGCCTAATGATCTCTGTAATTAGGCAGTGTCAATGAATCAATTTAATTCTCTAACATCACAGCAGAGTAGACGGGTAGTATATAGCTGATCCAATTTAAATTTTAAACTTAACAAATTTAAAAAAATTAATCAGTATAATTTAAAACTTTAGAGATAGCATTTCTTGTTTTTTTGGGGGGGATGTAGTTAAAATCAGCATCAAATATAAGGTCTTTTGATTGTTTGTGGGTAAAAATTTTAAGAGCTGAGATGTATAGAGTTGTCTAAAAATAGTTTAGATGGTTTAACCTGCCGTTCTGATTTATATGAGTGGGTGGTTATATTCTATAATCTTGGGGAGGAAGCTTTGGAAAGACTGAAACATGAGGAGAGAAAGTCACCACTCCTTTCGTTATCCTCCATTTTTTTCCATCTTCCTCAAGGTTTCGAGGACTTGGGTCCCTTAGTTGGAATTGAAAGTTAAGGAATACATTCTCAATTATTTCATTTCACTTTATATTGTTAGATTTAAAAATTATATTTCCCTGTGTTAGAATAGATTTTGGAGGATATTTGCAAGGACCTTTTTACCAGGAGGCATTTAACAAAAGAGGCAAGAGAATAGGTCAACCGTTTGGTTGCAGCTAGGGAATGATGGTCCATTAAGGCAACTGTTCAACAGTTCAGTGATTAGAGAAGAAATAACCAGAAGATTGACAGTCAGCTTACTAGGCTTTCTTTAAAAACTCAGAGAAAACTGTTAAGCTAACACTTTAAGTTAAGGCTCTAGCTAAATAAAGAGAGACATTTGATAATTTTGCCCAGAGTGGAATAAGGATTGTGTTAGGTAAATAAACGTGCCATCTCATTTATTTTCTTCGCAGAGCTGTATAGTGCTCAACATTTTACATACATTATCTAATTTAGTCTTTAGCCTCATCTTGGAAGGTATACAGTATTTTATAGATATCTCAATGCTCTCTCTAAACTCGTGCATCAATTTGCTTGCTGAACATGTTTTCTGCAATCCCAAATTCAACTTATCCTAAACCGAATGTATCATTTATTCCCCTCTTCAAAACTACTTCTCCTCTTACATTCAGAGCCTCAGTTAACAGCCAGAGACTCGGGCATCCATTTTCCTTCTCACTCAACGTCACCACCAACTAGTCACTAAGCCTGATCTATTTTATATTCTAAAAATTTCTCGAACCTCTTCTCATTACTACGCCACCTGTGTAACCGACAGTGTCATTTCCACATATGTGGATGTCAGTCTTCTAATTTGTTCTTTCCTGGAGTAATAGCTCCCTTTTACTCTTAAATAGCTACTGCACATTTTAGCTATAATGATTTTTTCTGCACTGCATTCTATCAGTGTCACTTCCTTGTCTGACACTTTCCAAAGTGTCCACAGTATAAATCGAAGTTTCCTCAGGCCCGCACCTCTTCTTAGCTTCATTCTCACTCATTCTCATGTACATGGTAAATTCGGGGAGCAACCTGCTGTCCCGTACAAACCTCGCTGCTTCACAGCCCTTTGCCTTTATTCTATCCTCTCCCCAAGCATTTTCTCATGTGGCTAATGTTTATTCCTCTTTCAAGTCTTATTCAGGTATCTTCCCCAACAAGATATCTCTCTTTACTCCCAGGCTGGAAATATGTCTCCTTTTTGTCTTTGTGCTCTCTAGCTTTCTGTGCTTTACCCAACATAGGGATATATACATCATTGAGCATCTAATAAGTATATATATTAGATGCTCAATGATATTTGTTGAATGACTTAATTAATGCGCATTGACTAGACAGGGAATCTGAAGATGAGCAAGATTAATTACCCATTAGTCACACTCTGAATAAGAGGCATGTAGAGTAGACACTCAAATCTATGTTCTCCTCACAATAAATCAGAAAGCTAAGTATGAGCAACCCTCTTTCACAAGAAAGGAAACAAAGCTTTAAGAAGTTGGGTAGCCTGGCCAAGCTTACAGAGATAATTGGTAGCTGAGTTAGAATTCTATACCAAAGTCCATGCTCTTTACATCATTTCAGAGTTACGGATGAATTCATTAAATCATTGGAAAACAACTATATATATTTTTCTTTTTAAAAAAGATTTTATTTATTTATTTTTAGAGAGAGGGGAAGGGAGGGAGAAAGAGGGGGAGAGAAACATCATTGTGTGGTTGTCTTTCGTGCGCCCCCTACTGGGAACCTGGCCTGAAACCCAGGCATATACCTTAGATTGGGAATCAAACCAGTGACCCTTTGATTTGCAGGCTGGCACTCAGTCCACTGAGCCACACCAGCCAGAGTGCAACTATATTCGTTGAAACAAATAATTTGGTTGAGTAGGGTAATCATATCAACCAAAGTTAATGAATCATTTCTGCTCATTTGAAGAAGCACATAGAAACATATTATCAACTAACACCGGAAAGTTTTAGCTTACCATTATTTTCCCCTTTCCTTTCCACAAATATTTTGAAACTGCACCTAAATGAAAAGCATTGAATTAGGAACTATGATGGACTGAAGCATGATTCATGCTGTCAGTGGTGTCACATTCTAACTGGGGAGTCAACACATATGAGGCAAGATGTGAAAAATGGCACTGTAAAGTTGTCCTATGGAACACCCGAACTAGGGAGCCCATGTGAGCTATTTGGAAACACTGCCATTCTTACATATAGAATATTTCTGTCAGAAGAGAGAAGCCCAAAATTCACAACTTCTAAAAATGTGTTTATCATTTTAAGCAAAATATACTTTAGAGACAAAGTTGTGAGGTGACATAGGGTCATTTAAAAAAATACCTGGTTAGCCCCAGCTGGTGTGGCTGGCTCAGTGGATTGAGTGCCAGCCTGTGAACCAAAGGGTTACCAGTTGGATTTCCAGTCAGGGCACATGCCTGGGTTGCAGGCCAGGTCCCTAGCAGGGGTGCTCAAGAGGCAATCACACATTGATGTTTCCTTCTTTTTCACCCTCCCTAACCCTCTCTAAAAATAAATAAATACAATCTTTTTAAAAACCTGGTTAAATACCTGGTCATGTTTATTTTGGTAAAATTGAATGAATGATCAATTATCTGGCAGTTATTTAGAGTAGTCATGCAATATATATATATATATGGGTAAAATCAAATAAATAAACATATTTGTTTGGTATTTTATTCTGCTTTAAAATTCTGATTCTGTACTTAAGAGCTCTTTATAAAAATAGTCACATGCTTAGTTTCCTCCACTTTATTTTCTGTTTTTCTGCTATAGGCGACATAATTGTCAATGAAAATTTTAGTTCTGTAATATATAGACATACAAATACTATTGAAAAAGGGAATCTTTACTATAATTTCAAATCATTTTGAAAATATTATTAATAGCAGAATCCTTCACAGAGTTTTGCAAAAAAGTAGGTGTTCAAAAAATAGCTGTTGATGTCATTTGATTTCTAAAAATATTTTTCAATGAAATAAGCTTAGGAGTTTGAAGTTCTTCAACTATAAAACTTACCTATCACAAGATAAAACATTCTTAATAATTGCCTTAGTAAGGAACTATGATCCTATATGACTTAACTGGTTTCTATTATTAGGATGAGAATCAGTGTGAAAACTTCCAAAGTTGTGACTTATTCTGGATAATCTTGTTAGAGGTCAGGAGGAGGCAGGTATATTTGAAATTCACAAATACCTTTCAAACATAATTTTGTGATGGTTTTAGTGTTAAAATTTGCCTCCAAAAATTTTAGGGAAAAGGATAAAAATGAACTGACGTAGAGTGAACTAGTTCTTTGCCTTAGAGGTACTCCTTTTAAGCCTAAATCTCAGTAGATGGGTCTTTAGAATAATTGGAATAGCAACACATGAACAAGTAACCTCAAGGGAAACAAGTAGTTAATGATGTCCGTTTGTTCTTTCCGTGACAATTTCTACATGATAAATTTTAGTGGAAGTTCTTTTCCTATCTCATTTATCTTAAAAGAGGTTATTTGTTTAAAAACATTCTTTCTTTTCAGTATTTTTCTGCACTGGACAGGAAAACTAATTTTGTTCTTACAGGATTGGTCATTATATCTAAATTCTGAATCACAGATATGATCATCTACAGAAGGTGACATAGTAACTCAGTAACAGTACTCTCAGGATTTCAAATGTCAGTTGTGAAATAGAGCTGGGAAAGTCCTTCAATGTCAGAAAGAGCAAACCTCCTAAAATGGCCTTGAAATTGGCTCATTCTGTACTTTAATTTTACTCTTGGCAAAAGTACAAACTTAAAACAGTAGGAAATACAGTGTAGATTCTGAAGGTATTTTAAGGATAACTGTCATTTAAAATGGAAGTTTCATGTCAGGTTTTAGGGAAACGGTGGCAGCTAATTAGTTTTTGAGATGTGGACACACAAGGTCAAATGTCAGAAGTGCTACTTTTTGCACCGTCTTATGAAAAGCATTTGGTGCTTTAGGTGGGACTCCCTAAGTATATCTAGTTAATATGGTTACTTGGTGAAAAGACACATGTCACTGAATTTTAGCTGAGAAATAATAGAAGAGAGAGAGGATTGGCCTATTCCCTCTGACTTCCACCTCATACTCTCCATTCCCAAAGGGTAACCTTTTCAGTCAAACTTACAAATAGGTAAAGAAGAAATTAAAAATATATACATATAAATACATGTAAAGCTATATAATGAGATTAACTACAATTTCAGAACTTCAGATTACCTTACTTATCATAACTTGCTAAACCTCATATTGAAAGAATATTAATATTAGATTATTAATTTTACAAATAGAATTATTCAGCCATTGCTTCAGCAAATATGTATTAAATGCCTGTTATGTTCTAGGTACTATTCTAGGTCCTGCTGATGAAGAAAGGACTAAAGTCCCTGCTCTCCTAGAGCTTAAGTATGAAAAAGAAACAGACAAGTAAACACAGACCACAATATCACTTGATGCTAATGTAATAAAGATGCTATAGGTGAGAGGTGAGAGACTCAAGAGTCTTTAGTTAGGGTGGTCACAGAAGACTTACTCAAGGAGGCAACATTTGAGCAGAGAATTGTTCATCCATTTGTTTGATGAATATTTATGGAACATTCCATATGTGTAAGTTGCTGTACTTGCTACCGTAGGGTTGCAGAGTAAGACAAGATCCCTGGCTTCTGAGAGCTTACAGTCTAGCAGAGAGTGAAGACTACATACTATTTATTCAATGAGTGAACAATGTAAAATGCCAGAAGAGGGAGCTATTTCTTTCGACTCCAGTTATTAAATGTCCACTAGAACAGGGTAGGCCTCAGAGATTGAGCGTATGGGTAGGCAGAAGAGGGTCTGTGCGAAGGGAAACCCGTAGAGGCATGGAAGAGGGCATCATAAGCGACACAAAGCAGCAAGAAGCATGAAGGGTGCTTAGAGGACAAGAGAGGTTCTGAGAGAGCAGTTGGAATATGGTTTGGGTTGAAGAAGAAAGTGTGCTTTGGAAACTTGGCCCCTGAATACTCTTAACAGTTCAAAACAGCTCCTGTAAGCAAGAAATTTATTAGAAACTTAATATTCTGTCTTTAAAATCCAGGTGGAAATTGCATTCTATGATATTAATTCCTCTATCTTTATTTTAGTGTAAAAAATATTTCCCCCAAACTCTTTGAGTAAAAGTAACACTTCGGAAGTTGCGCTGCATTTACCCTGTGGCTCCCGGTAGCTCTGCCAAGTATCTGGTTTCACATTGACAGTTTACTTTCAAAAGAAAGGACAGAAAATAGAGAGAAATCATTCTTAAAAAGTTGATTGAACCCAAATATTATCATGTTTTGAATAACAGGCCCACACATTTGAATCTTTGATGTAGGAAACAAGAAGCTCGTAGATGTTTTCCAGTTTGCTCATGTTACCTCCTCACTCTGTGTAGAATGCCTTCCCCTTCACAATCCTGCTCATCTATTGTGGTCCAGCTCCAACACGGCCACTCAGCTCAGCCTTCTGTGGTTTCTACACCTGGAATTCCAGGGCAGTTTGTCGGTACTTCCTTGGCACTTACCACATTTCTCTGCACTTCAGTCACTTTATGCTGATGGCTCTGTCCTGCAGTCTAGGGACTTCCACAGACAGAACAAGAAATGCTTGTAGAATAAGTGCATAATAAGAGCTTCCTGAAATGGAATGAATAATCTAGTACCAGGATGAATAACATACCAGAGTTGGGTAGACAAGAGGCAGTGACACTGGTTAAGAAACAGTTACGATTGTTCAACCATGAGGTAGTGAGCACAGAACTAGGGAAAGGCACGTATATAACATATCGCAGAGGTAGAATCTGAGTACTTTACTGGACTGAGAAAGAGAAAGACATGCAGGAGACTGGAATTCTGATCTATTAATCAAAATAGGGAATTTAAGGAGAGCTGATGTGGAAATTTTGGACATTTGATATGTTGTTGATATGAGCATTATATGCAACTGTCAGTTGGCAAGGGAGAACCACTCAATGCTGGAAAAAGTTATAAATGAAGGGCAATTTAACAACCATTTATAAGTGAGCTAATGGTGGTCTACAACATTCATGAACAAGCCCTTTTGAGTAGAGAGATGGATTGGAAGAATGCCAATTAGGAATGTACCTATTAAAAGCGGGGAGGGGAAGAAGGGAAGGGAAAATAGGGAATAGGGAATGAAAATCAGGGAGGCAGAAAGTGAAGCAGGACATACAAGAGTTTCCAGGAGGAGAAAGCATCTTCCATCAGAGAGTATGGAGTTGTTACATTTGTAGGGCAATTGGAAGACCTTTAAAGTGGTGGGAATATTGAACCGAGATTTCAGGGAGGTGAAGAAAGTGAGAGTGCAGACACCAAGTCTGTGGTTACAAATGCTCACTGAGTTGTGTGTGGCTCTAGAAAGAGGGAGGGGCTTAGCTTAGGCTGGTAGCCAGAGCCTAAGTCCCGTGGGAACAGACAGGGACACCCTCGCACTTTATTTATTTATTTATTTATTTTTAAACAGCAATGACAACAACCAGCTTTTTCTTTCTTTCTTTTTTTTATAATTTCATTTATTTATTTTTAGAGAGGGGGAAGAGAGGGAGAAAGAGAGGGAGCAAAACATCAATGTGTAGTTGCCTCTTGTACGCCCCTGCTGGGGACCTGGCCTGCAACCCAGGCATGCGCCCTGACTGGGAATCGAACCAGGGACCCTTTGGTTCCCAGAGATGCTCAATCCACTGAGCCACACCGACCAGGGCAACACCCTAGCACTTTAACTTTTGTGTTCTTCCCTTCCTCATCGGGCACCAGGCATTTCATTCTCTGCCCATTCTACCTTGTCCTCAAATTCACCAGCAGTACCCCAAGATACCGACCTTCTTGAAAGGATTATTTCTGTTTGAAATGTATCTGTCCTGTGTCCCCTTCCTTTGGAGTGGCATTTCCCAGTTGTGTTCCACAACTGGTGGTTCTTCAAGGTGCTGCACATGAAAGGGCTCTGTGGTCAAGTATGTATGGGAAACATAAGTGATGCTAACCAGTGTTGGACACTCTGATAAAAGACACTCTGGTAATTTTGTTCAAATTACCAAATAGTATGTATTCACAGACCCATCCCTTTTTTATTGTTTCTGTCACACAACTCTTGGTGGTTCCTCCATATAAGTAAACTTTCCTTCAGGGTCTTGGAAGTTCAGTATAATGGATGACACGTGGGGATAAAATTGTGGGTAGTATAGCATTTTGGACCTGTCAAGTCACACTGTCCAAGTGGAGGATGGCTACTCAATAGCTATATCACTTTTAGATCCACAGCTAAATTTTATATTCTTTTTACTAGGGCTATTACTGTGTTTCGACCTCAGAACTTCAATCAATTTTCCAGCCAGCCTGAAGAATGGAAAGGAGGAACGCAGCACCGAGACGATGTCTTGTGTGCTGCATTTTCACCTCCACACACTCTCGTTACAGGTTAATTAAGCCTTCCCCTGACAATCAATGGTGCAAGTTCGGTTCCTTTTATCTCACTCACTTAAAAACAAAAAACCTTTTCCCCACTACAAAATGAATAGATTTTCGAAGAATCAGTCCTTGCACTTAAAGCTACTCTTGGTCCTTATTTCTAGGGCCTCAGATCATATTTTTACCACTTGAAAATCACAATATTGAGTAAGTTATTTACATTGTAAACCATAGTTTTATCTGACTAACAATAAGGTACCTATATCTTAGTTTATAGTGGAGATTGAATAAGATAATTTGTATAAGGGCTAAATGCAGTTAGCTTTTAGTTTTATTGTCTTTTTTCCCAGGAGAAGCATTAGGGACCCTGGATAAAATTGCACTTCTGGGGTACTCAGATGTGTAGTAATGAAATCATATTAACCCTTTGGCAAAATGTAGTCTAAGTAATATTGGCTAAAGAGTGGCTTCATAGAAATGTCAACACATTAAGCTCTTAAAAACATCTATGTTTTTAAGACCTTGATGGGACATATTAAAGAGAATCAAAATGTTGCATTATTTCTGGCCAAAGAAAACAATTTATAAAGACAGATTGCACCATGAGATTAACAAGCCTGTATTTTGACAGGCTACTTTTAAAAAATAGGATAAAAAATGTCATCATTTAAGAGGAATGAAAACTTACAGGAAAAGAGCCAGGATATCTATGAAGTGTTACAATATGAGGTTCACTGCTCTATCTCCACTTAAAGTCACACTGTTTTTAGGACTTTCCTGATTACCTTCCAGTAGAGCCAACACTGCTATTCAATTTGCTTTTTAGCTGCTGGAAGTCAGCCCCCACAGGGAGTATCACATACTGAACAATGGAAATCAGTAATCTATAAGACTTTATAGCCGTTATTTTGAAGTGTCATAAAATACCATTGTAATTGGTGAATAGATAATGTTTTCATTCATTCCCATTTCATCAGTCCTGTGTGAAAATGTTTAGTCAAGCACTTTGACAATAAAGCATTGCAAAATCATAGGAGAAGGTAGGTACTGCCATGGGCAGCTAATCCATGCAAATATATCATCCTTGGCTAATTTGTGAGTTTCACAAGTTGCTGTCTCCAAGACAGTACGGAGTGTAGTATTATTACTCTCTTCTCTCTCCAAACCCCACCATAGGCACTATGTGTACATCCCACTCAAACTCAGCTTTTCTCCTCTGCTCTTGACACGGACACTGCTCCGTAGGGAGCTGTCCTCGTTGAGCTGCTGAGAGCAGCGATCCACCTGGCTTGCATTGCTCCTCTCCAAGACAGGCCCGGTCAGACTTAGCCTCGTTATTTGGGCTTTCCTTATGTTTTCTGTGAAGAGCAGTGGGGAAGGACTTTCTGCAGGGAAAACTTTAGGACTGGAGAAAGCAATGTGAAATCAACAATGTAGGAGGGAGGGAATAAGAGTAAGATACCCACACCCCACGGAAGAGATGTTGGAAACAGAAAACTAGAAAACTTTGATTTGCCTGCTCTCACTCAACCCTAGGAGATAAATGTAACTTCAACCCAGTTTTTTAGATAAGGAAATTGTGGTGTCATGTAGAATTAAATATTTTGCCCAAGGTTGAACAGATAGTAGGTGGACAAATCAGGAGTTAAACTCAAGCAGTTTAAATTGCAAAGCCCTTATTCTGAAAGCTTTATTACTATTGGATAAAAACATAAAGCCAAAGGCGGGTAGAATGGAGGGTGGGAGGTAGGGATGGATGGGGTAGCGGGGAGAGAAGGCGGGGAATGGAGACGACTGTACTTGAACACCAATAAAAAAGTAAAAAATAAAATATATAAAATATATAAAAGTAATTTCTAGCATTCTTAATGCACAGATAGGTTGTGAGGATCATGTGTTCTGAAGTTTAATAAAAATACTAGCTATTTTTATTCATTCATGTCTCCAAAAACATGTAGAGTACTTACTAGCTGCCACATGCCATGCAAGATATTACGATAATGACTTCTCATTGCTGTTGCCCATATTTCTCTTTCTGGCAATTTATATTCTCCATCCTGGCTCATATAGGGAGTTATGATGGAGAAATTATTCTGTGGAATAGTCAAACAGAACATGCTCACTATGTCCTTCATCCAGATTATCAGAGGCTGCTAAAATCAAAATCAGGTGAGTGCAATTTGAAATTAAAAGAACATGGCGGAGTCAAACCATGGTAGGCCTGATTGTTTATTCATGGACCATTGCATCATGCTCCTAAATTATGGATGATTGGCTATAGGCACCAGGGATTAGGAATATTGTTGTCAAAGTGACTTTAAAAAACCTTGAAATTTACTTGGTTTAGCAAATTCTCCATGGCATGCCATTTTTTTCTCTTTATACTATATCAGCATTTCTGAATTACTGACAGCAGGGAGCAAGTCTCTCATTTCTATCTAGCTTAGTTTTCGCCAATAAGCCTCACCAAATTGCCTTTGAGTGAACCCTTGGCAAGAAAATGGGAACTCATGTTCACTTGATTGGCTGCTCAGACTCAGTCTGGAGTGCGCATTAAATATTATGCCACCTGGAAATCTTAAATTATTTCTTGCTTTAGAAACCTGTGAGGAACATTAGATGGGAGTATATTATATTTTATGGGAATTTAGCTGAGAACATTAATATTTTATACTTAAGCAAAATGTCTTGACAATCGACTTTCACATTTTATTTTAGTTTCCTTAGACACTAAAGGTTTTTCCTTAGACTCATTTATTCGGGTAATGAATATGTCATTCCTCATGGCCTAGCATGGTTCTGTTGTCTCAATTGGATAAACTCACAGAGGCTGAATTGGACCTTTGGAAAAGACTGGTCATTAGCTACAGGGTGTGTGTGCGTGTGTGTGTGAAAAGCAGAGGGACTGAAATGATAAGAGAAAGGAAACAAATTTAAGAGATTCAGGGCTTACTAGCCTGCAGGCCCACAACTCTGACCTGCTTTATGTACAAGGAATTAACCATTTAGGTTCATCTGAACACTCCACGGAGACAATGGACTTCTGCCTCTTCCTCTCTCTTGGCTTTTAGGAGAGCACTGTCTTGGTCTCATAGCAAACCTAACCATGGCTACCATTAAAAACATAGAGATGGATAAGAAAGAGAAGAACATAGCATCACATTTCTAAAAGACACTAGAGACACTGATATAGATTTCTCGTTTTAAAATTTTGAAGATACTTCTATATAGATTTTTTATTACTATGTGTAGACTATTCATAGGTTCTAAGATGAATACCCCCAGTTTTTATTAGTGTGGCTTGGAGATGATGTCATGAGATAATCAAAATACCATTAGGAATATTGTTTCCAAGGTAACTCACTAACAAATAACATTACTAAAAAAGCCATTTAAATATATTTAAAGTCATATCTCATGTTTATTAAATCATTTGCAAGATTAATATTAATGATTAAGAAGCTGAAAAATGTTATGATAATAGAATCACATTTGTCTTAAACAGATCAAGATCTCTAAGATATTAGTAGTGACTACAAAATGAAATCCTTATTAATTCATATCAAAGGAAAACGGTGTAAGTATATGGAATATGCACACCAAAAGGGAATGAAACAATTCTTCAGGTTGAGGTGGAGGAAGTGGATAGCAGGAGGCTGGGTGAATGTTGAGTGAACCCTATTCTGAGACTTGATGGGGTTCTCCGAGATTGTGATAAAGGTGGGCCTGTTGGTTTTCATAAGCATTCGCTTGAATAGCAGATGTTTCTCTTCATTAAGACTCCCTGGCTTTGTCTCTATCACAGATATAAAGCCTCAAAAGCTCCTCGATGTGGGAAGGGGTGGCCCCAGCCATCCCACAGCAGAGCAGGCTGTCCTGGTAGCTGGTTCCTTTGAGCCAGGCACCACGGGCAATAATGCTGTTACAAGGCTTTGCTTCCTTGAGGCAAGAAGAGATATTGCAGGGACAGGTAAACTATATATATTTATTTTTGACTGTAGAGTGCTTTGGTATATTATAAAATGCTGGAAAATGGGGCAATAAAGAGAATTCGATCTAATCGTACCTAAGACTTGTGGAGTTTGACTGTGTCTAGCTAACAGTCAGTGATAGGTCACAGGAGACCCTAACCGGCCAACGCTGTTAGGGTTCAGGAGGACGGGCCCAAGAACAGGAGCCAGACTAGACCCTACCAGCAATTTTACAGTACTGCATAGGTCAGAATCAGAGCAAGAGAAACTCTGGCAAGCTACGTAATATTGGCAACAATCAGAATGGCGTTCCAGCTCTGATACAAAGAGGGTTGGTAAGGCACCGAGCACAGTAAGAAATATGCCGCATACAGATGATATATCACGCACCTGTACACTTGAAACCTGTATATTTAATTAACCAATGTCACCCCAATAAATTTAATTTTAACATTAAAAAATGCTCCAAATGCATGAGCTAAGCATAGGTCTGCGTGCAGCAGCACAGTGGAGTCTCAGGCTGACTGCACTGGCGGCTTGATCACAACTGACCAGGAGAAAATAGTGTGAAACCCGAGATTGGAGGCAATGACAACATTTAAAATACTGCTGATCCCAGCCAGGGCAAGAGAGGTGCCTACTGTTTGTCTTAATTTTTTTGGGAGCGGGCCTAGTACTTGGGGTGTCTTGACCAGCTGTGCGTCAGGGTCCTGGTTAGAGCTTCTGCTGAAATGTGTGTGAACGCTGGTGGTACCATTATGGTTTCCTGTGGTTATTTAGCATTATAGGGATGAAATAAACATTATCTTTATTTCCCCTCTGTTCTCAGTGGCCATGTTAGCTTAGTGCTGATGCAGCCTTTGAAACTGTTAGATTCTCAAACTTTCTATTTTCTGAAAATCACTTATATTCACAAAATGAACTATTATCCTGAAATTGCTCTCATTTCCTTGACTAATTCTTTCTTAATGTTATCAGTATTCCTAAATTGTTTCTACTGAAGCAGCTACATGCTATTATTTCTACCTTAAACAGATACCATTGTTAATCAGCAGTACATTTGTGAAGAAAATTGACAGTCATCTACAGATTTATCACATAATAATAGGAACTTTGAACCAGAAGAATAATTTAGGTAAAGTGTTTTTACAAAGCATATAAGAATGGCAAGTGAAAAGGTTAGTTCTAGGCCTATGAACCAAAAAAAGTGTCTCATAAGAGCTTACAATAAATTCTTGATTAAAAATGTAAAAATAAGCTCATAAGTGGATTCTAAGCATGCTACTACAAAGAGAAAGCAATAATTATGCTGCTATAACTACATGTATGCAGCCAGACCTATGCATGAGGAGTTTTACTTTGTTATTTATGTCCAATGGGTTATCAAGAAAGAAGAGTTTTATGTAGTCAGAATATAATCATCAAGTTGCAATTAATATCTTACAAGTTTATGTGAAGGAACAACTTAATTCTGTTCTAGTTTAAAAACCCAAATAATATCAAAATAACAAATGAAGGAAAGGGAACTAAATTTAGTGGAGCGTCTTACATACCCTATCTGACTTAATATTCAACCTAACCCAGTGAGATTATCATAGGCTTATCTCTGTTTTATATTTGAGAGAATTAAAATGCTGTGAATTGCTCTCAGGGAAACCCACTTCCACAACATGCATTCGCTTTCTGCAGAGCAAGCCTCTGAAGTTGCTTCTGGTCGTTATTGTCACCGTTTCCTCACTCGATGTTCCTTTACACGGCAGGAGCTGCCAACTTGGTGTCATGTGGAGGATCTGGGTATGTCAGATTCTGGAATACATTTAAGCAGCAACTTCTGGCTGAATTTTTGGCACACAGTGGAGTTGGATCTATTATTATGGCTACTGATAAATTGAATCGATATCTCACCACGGGAGATCTTGATGGATGGTTGAACATCTGGAATATAGAGGTGAATTGAACACGGTCTACGTCATCTTTATTTTTGATCGCTTTTTGTTACAGATAACTATGAATGGAGTCTTCTCTGTTTTCTGATAAAAGAAGAATGTTCATTCTTAGCATTTTATTATTTTTACAGTAATTTCTCCTAATTTTTAAAAACTTTTTTACTTACAATTCGCATTCCATATTGTATTAGTTTCAGGTATACAGCGCAGTGGTGAGACATTTATATAACTGACAAGGCAATCCCCGCCGACCGTCTGAGTATTTTAAAGGAAACATTTACATGTATTGAGTAGTGACTTCCTTTAAGTAATTTATGGAGAAAACCAGATTTTTCTTAGTATTAAAAATCTTCTGTTAATATACACTCAACGTCAATCACCCAGTTTAAGAATGCAGTATTATCAGTACTGTGGCACTGTCTGAGTATACTTAGGACATACATTATTTGAAATAAGACTAGAAACACAATTTAAATAAAGTACTTATTCTTCATCTAACATTATTGTCATCCTGAGTTAATTTGGGATTCTTGTGTCACCAATTACCTCCTTAATTTTCTAATAATATTATAAAATTGTATAATATGGGACTACTTATAGATGATAAAGTTCCCTTCTATTTTAATAACTGATTTTACTGTTCATTTTTTCTTTTCCTCCTTCCTCTCCCCCTCCTTCTTTTCTTTCCCTTTTTCAAGTTAGTTAAATAAGCTAGAAACCTTTTTTTGTGTGTTCATATCATTTCTCTAACCTCTGTTATCATGAACTATTCTTTTGCATTTAGATCACAGATTATTGTTCCCAAGTGGGCCTGCTTTTCATTTCTGTATGAGGCATTTTTTAAAAAGAAATGTTGTATCACTGCAATAATTTAATATTGGACTTTTTAGAGTTCTGGCATTTCTTTTCCTTCAGGAGTACTGTCTTAGTTCTAGTAAGCACAAAACCACGCAGACGCCCACTCTGATAAGATCCTTCCAACCTCATGAAGACCAGATAAGTTCCTTAGCGATGTGTGCGCCGGGCGGCCGTGCACTGATTATCTCGTCCTCGGCAGACTGCAGCATTTGCGTGACGGATGTCTGCGGTGCTTCTGTCTGGACCTTCGGTCAGGTAGAAACCTTGCTTCTTTATTATTCTAGTATTTACCTGACATTTAGTATGACTTGTGCTGATTTCCATTTGAATCTCAATGGCTGTTGATGATCATTAGGCGTGAAAGAACTGACTTCCATGCTGGAGCTGCAGCTCCAGGCGTCTCCTGTCCTGTCAGCCGTGAGTCAGGGAGTTCTGTCAGGTGCAGGGCTCCAGAGAAGGGAAAGATGTAGACTCCGTGAGTCTAGGGTTTCTGCAAAAACTTTTTTTCCTCTGAAATAGTGACTTCTTTCCATTTCCAAACGGAGTAAAACTACAATGTGGATAATATTAGCATGTTTTATTAAACACAGATGACTCTGACTGTCAAGTAATAATCAAGTTAATAATAAAATAGAAAATTTTAGAAAAAAAACAAACCATACCCTCCACCTTTGATGCTGGGGCTGGTATTGCCCTCAATGACCACTTTGTCAAGCTCATTTCTTGGTATGACAAAGAATTTGGCTACATCCACAGGGTGCCTGGCCCTTGTGGTCCACAAGGCCTCCAAGGAGTGAGAACCCCCTGGACCACCAGCTCCAGCGACAGGAAGAGAGACCCTCAGCTGCTGGGTAGTCCGTGCCCCAGATCGATCCCCTCACACACTGAGAGTCTGCTGACCTCTAGTTTCCATCCTAGACCCCCTGAAGAGGGAGGGGCTTAGGGAACCTGTCTTGTCGTGCACAAGCAATAAGTTTCACTGTACCCACCCACCCTTCCCTAAAACCTCGCTGCTCATCATTTGGCTTACTTCAGTGAAAATAATAGTAGCTGACATTTTCTGAGTGTTTCCTGTATTTCTGTAGGACTTCTGTAAGGCCGCTAGTTTTACTTCATGCAATCTGCACAATTGCTCATCCCATTATGGAAGAACTTTTATTATTCCTACTTTACAAGAGGAAACGTGAGCAGAGAATTTGAGAAAATTGCCTGAGCTCACAGAAGCTAATAAGTAGTAGAGTTTTGCTTTCAACTCAAGCTGGCTCATGTCAGAGTTCATGCTTTTACCCCCCACCTCCCATAAAAGTACAGTCTCATTTGTACCTGCCCGTGGTGGGGAGGGCATGGAAGTGGGAGAATGGAAGAAAGGAAGTATTCGTCTTCTCACATTTTGATTCTTTTTGTTTGTTTGTTTGTTTGTTTTCATGGAAACTCTGCTCCTGTTCCTTTTGTGCCTTTGAGAACAAAATATTGGCTTGATCTGTCTCAACCAGTACTGTTCACACACGGTGGTGTGAGGTTACACTCAAACCTTAATTTCTGTCTGGCTGATTGGTTGACTTGGTTCCACTCAGCAACCTCGGGTGCCACTCTTATGCTGTGTGAGCACAGCCATTCTCTTCACGTGGGAAGACAAAGCCTATTGTTGCTCTATTGGTAAAGTCAGTTTGATAATGTCCACCTGCGCTGAAAGAATTCTGTACAACCCTTTAGGATGTGAAGGGTGGGGTAAATCAGGAAATAATCTGGGGAGGAGAACACACATTGGGCCAGGTAATGTGGGAGTCTCAGTGTGACGCTGGAGAGCTGCAGTCTCTCCTGCTCTGTAAATGAGGCAAATGCTAGACTTGCCTTATTATAAAAAACAACATCCGAATGGGGGCTTGAACGAGTGTGTGGGTGGGTGTGTAGTGAGTGACACAGAGCCGTGCACACTGGCATCCTGAACGCGGGAAGAGGTAGAAGGCTGTTTCAGGCAGCGGAGAAGTTAATGCAGTGCTGACACTGCTATACAGACAGGCCAGGTGGGTTCAAATGAGTTGAGGTGGACGTTAGAATGACAGGTGATCAAAGTGACATCAAGTGGGTGACATCTGGAATATAAGTCTCATAGATGGGACTGAAGCAAAAATAAGACTATCTCATGTGTGGGTGCCATATCAACTGTGCCCACAAAACTTAATCTGTATCTAAATTTTATTTTAATTAAGAAGTGTGTGCTAGTAGGACCGTTTGCTTTTATGCCTTTGATATTTTTTCTTAGTTATTTTGAAGGACTTCAGCCCCCAAAAGTCTGCATGAAAATAGTTTTTTTTGTTTTGTTTTTCCTGATGTCGAAGGCAGAAAAGGAGTCAGCAGAGCTGGTGTAGTTTTACCAAGTCAAGTCTGGCCAAGTAGGGACAGCAGTGTTTTCTAGACCCTTCTGCTTGAGCTTTTGAAGTTTTTTTAAAGATTTATTTTAAATGAAACAGTCTTGAATATGCGTGTTACTAGTTCCAAGAGGTACAGGGGATCAGGGCGAGAAAGGGGAAGGGAGGGAGCAAGGATGGGAAGAGCAAAACTGGCAGATGCTAGAGAGTAGCCCCAGTGCGTGCCCTTCTCCCCGTGTGCACGTTGAGACATCCCTCTACAGCAGGATACGGGAGGCAGGCGGAAACGTGTAGATCCGAAGAGAGCCAGTTAGTAAATATACCTAGGATCAGGACAGTTTTTTACTGAACACACTTGATTTGTAAAGCATAGTGACTTTTGCCCTACATTTGAGTGAGGAATTCGTCTTCTAGTTGAATTAATTCTGGTCTAGCGATTATAAAAACAGGAGGAAAGCATTAATGGATTTTAATTTCCCATGTGAAGACTTAATTTTTGAATTATATACGGTCTGATTAAAGTGTTTAAAATTTAATGCAGTATGATTCTACATATTTCATGAAAGAAGTTGTCTTTTTCAAGTAAATGTGAATCACTTTTACAACATAACTATTGATCTAAGGTTGCTTTTCAAGTTAGACTTTTAAGAATAAGTGGTGGTGTATGTCTCTTGCTAGAGTTGGAGAAATGGGCGTGCAGATACTTTAACCACGGAGATACATTTACTCCAGGAAACTGTCAGGGGGCTGTGGTGTAAAAAGAAATTAGATGCTGTGTGTACATCTTCAGTGCATCTTTAAGCACTCACCATGCTTGGGCTAGGTGGAGTTCGTGTCCTGGCACTGTCACTGAACAAAGATGGGGTCCTGTTGCCCATGCTGCGCAAAAATATCAGAGGCAGATGTTTGGTAAAAAAAAAAAAAAATCTTTCATTTAAAAGCTACACAATTTTGGAAGAACGACAGCCTCAGAGCCCATTCCCCTAAAACACCCAAAGAAAAATAACCCTGCCACTCTTTGTTAAAAGCTATGCCTGGAATTTTCCTTCTCCCATTTAAAATACCATCTTTTGGGAAACACAGGTGACTGTAGTATGATCATCCAGACGGCTTAGCTGATTCCTGGTCAGAATGGCTTCAGGAATCTTTCTGGAGCCTGTGTGCATGTATGGCTGTGTAGTGTGCCCCGCAGAGCCACACCACCATTGCTGCTTCCCATGGTGGGAGGGACCTGGGGCACTGCCAACTCCTGTAGCCAGTCCTGCAGGAGCTCCATCCTGGGGCCTGGCACCCAAGACTGCTTGCACCAAAGGGGCCAGCGAACACTCTGGACCTGTGTCCTTGAAATGATTTCAAAGGCACAGAAGGGTGCAGTCTGGGACCTCCCGTGATGCACAGAGCTGTGGTGTCCCAGTGGTATCATGGGGGTATGTACACCTGGGCAGAGGACTCAGCTTTGGCACAAGCTGGCCCCCAATTCAGCAAGTGAGGGAAACCAGAAGGATCGAGTCTCTACATGCCCTCTGTTTAAATCTCTAGGCCCCAAATTTTACGTGCTCCACTGTCTGGTGCAAAGGGGATGCTGGCACGCCCCTTTCCCTGAGGCCGCGTTGTGGCTTCAGTCCCACACCCCCAGCATTTTCTGACTCCTCCTTTTTCTCCTGCACCGCCTCAGGGTCCTTCCTGTCTCTCCAGCAGTCTCACCAGATCCTCCGGTATCGGGTATCGGCACCTCTGCTGCTCCTTTTCTAGGGGCCAGTGACTTTGTGCCCATTCAGCCAGTGTTTAAAATTTGATTTCATCGCCCACATTAAAAATTAAGACATTTCATATAAGATCCATATTTCTTGCTTTTCTTGAAAAAGAGCACAGGTCATTCTTTGAGAGTAAGTGTGAAATGGATTCTCTGATCAGTGCAGTCCCCGCCTTTCTCTATTGTCTATGAACACCAAGGCTGAGTTTTATTTGCTCTGGATCATCTTGTATGAGGCTTGATTCATTCATTGGCATTGTCTTCCTGCCTTCCGTCGGCCTTTTACTCAGCACGCCCTTCTGACAAGGCTATCAGTTAGTGGACCAGTCGGACATCCTGGGGATGCTCATTGTCACCCTGCTAGCATATGGCCTGTGTTCTCTGGTACATTCCTGTGTCTGCAGTGCGAACTGATAAGAAACAAGGAAATTGGTTCTGCGTTTAAAATAGTCATTGGGAGCTTTTGGTAGATGGATACTGAGTAAGAAATATAGTCTAATTCTGTTAAAGCTATTAAATAATACATATATTTTCTGGGAAAAAGGCTCAATAATTGGACTGGCTTTTGAGATCTTTAGGAAATAAGATGAAAAGTAGTAGTTGTATTAAAAATAAACTCATGATTCTTCAACAAAAGTTTTGTTTGTCTTTTTAGTTAATATACACTTTTTCTATTCAGGACTTTAAAAGTAGGAATGTCTATTTTTTTCATTATTACGTTTTCAGGGAATTTTTGTTAGTTTCTGATGACACCCTTTCTAACCTTATTAAAGTTCCATGGGTGTGTGTTAGCTCCCTTGCAAGCCTGTAAGTTTCTCTAGAACAGAAACCGTGCCTCACTCTTCTTTTGTGTAAGTCCCCAGCACTTTAATTAATAGTGTAGAATATGAATGTTCTAGGAAATAAAGTCATACAAATAAAATAAATTTCTTTATTTTCATAGGCAAAGCATTGGCAGATTGAAAACTGTTTTTCTCTTCCTGAGAAAGATAATAATTTAACCAAAAATAAGATTCAAGAAGAAAGCATAAGGGAAATTCCTTTACTTTCTAAGGAGGAATCATGTTTAGACCCAACAGAACATTCTGTATTTGATAAGAAAAACAAAGATGAGTCAACATACAAGTAAGTACTTTTAAGTGTTACCCAGCTGTCAACTGGAGTCCAGGTAAAGCCCAGGTGAGCTGGGCCAGACATCCTTCTGTACTCTGCAATGTCCAACAACAATCACAATTTCTCTAAAATTGGTGGGGTTGATAGGTTTGCACGTGGCAGAGGGAATATGTATGTCCTCTGGGTGATATGTGGTTCTTGTTTCTTGCCTTCATTGAATTCTTGATTTCTATTTAGTGTCTTCCAGTCCTTTGTTTCTGCTCCATCAACCACCTAATTGTGGA